>JAJUPC010000510.1:0-248915 GCA_023614405.1 Avena insularis | reverse complement strand
TAGTGGACGAGGTTGAGTTGAGGGAGAAGAAAGAATCGAAGAGAAGTGTACATGTAATGAATGCTAAAGAGGACTAGAAAGGGGGGTGTCCAAAAGGAAGGGCAAAGAGCCCAAGATCAACTTACAAGGTTATTTGGATCTAGTCACTTTATTCCCTCTATCCACACTGTGATTTGTTTGCGTGAAGGCTTCGTGATTCCGAGCTGGGGGATCTTCGCTTTTGGTGTACGAACAAAAAGCGGTATTTTTGAAGATGTGTATGCCAGTCAACATTAGGGCCTATGCACCCGCTGGTTCTTGGCTGAGGCTTTGGAGATAGCTCCCACCTTGTTGATGCCATGTATGTGGCTTTGAGCAGGCCAGACAAATGCACCATCTCATGGCTCCGTCAAAGCTGCTCATATGACTCTCAGGTGGTGAAGGGGCTTCTTCCACTTTTGGTTATTTTGTAGGGAGATGAGCATATCGCATCATGAAGTGGATGACTCCATGCACATAGCCTCCATGGACTGCTGATTTCCGTGGTGTTTCAGCTGAGGTACTTGGATACTCTTTTCCGCGAAGAGGGATAGTTGGCCACACACCGTGATCATCACCCACCAATTGCCCAACAAAGATGCAGCTCTTTCTCATCAAGTACAAATGGACAATGGCATTGTCAGGGTAACTCTTGCCGGGTCTTGCTCCTCATCTATGCTGCCTTGGTGGGCCTCTTTCTTCACAGGATCTCCATCACCCGAGTGGAGGCAAACAATGATAGCATCCGTGGGTCACCGTGTGTCCAGCCCTTGCCTTCTTCCTCATGAGGCGTTGCTGCGGCGAGGATGAGTCCGTGGCAAGTACAGTGTTGGATGTGATGGACTTCATCTACCAAGTAGAATTGACTAATGGCCAATGTTCAACCTGGGCCATCCATTCCTTTATGCTCCCTACATTATGATGCTCACTGCACTGCTTTCCCCTCTCAAGATTTCAACATTGATAAGTTGTGCATAAGGCAAAAGAAGATCTACACCAAGGTTCGTTGAAGACCTCTCACCCTCTTTCCTCCTTTCCCCGTGAGGTCTCATGAGGGATGCTCATGTGCCTCTGTAAAGGCTCCCCCTGCATTGCCACTATGAGATCAAGCAATGCACGAAATCCTAGTTCTAGCTTAACATCCTTTGCATGGGCGTGACACACGCAAGGGCCAATACGAGGCAAGACATAAGCAACACCATGAGTTGGCTCACTCTCAAAGAAGTTTCTCCTTTTCATCCTTCACCATGTGTCCCAAGTGGCTTCTGAGTGATACTCCCTGCCTCCTACCCTCCACACACCACATGCCTCGGGTAAGGAACCTTTTCTTCTCCGGCTGAACTATGAGAGCTGAGCGCCACTTGTTCCCTCTCATGGCCATTACTCGATGGATGGGAGGATGATGGTACCGATCAAGGAGCTTTAAGATGATGGAACATGGGAACAAGGACGAGGACGAGGATGAGGACTACGAAAGTGGATACTCCCTTGTACATGCTTAGCATCACTCTTCTTCCTTTTAAGCGCCTCGATGCCAAAGGGGAGAAGTAGTTCTATTAGGTCTTCGAGGATTTAAGTGAAAAGGGCTTCAGCACAAGCATTTGCACTTTTCTCCTATTCAAGGATTTCTGCCAGCCTCCATTTAGCGTTGAACTTTAATTTGTGGCTTGTGGTTTGTTTGAGACTCCTATGACAATGGATGTCCGGATTTTTATCTCATGAATTATGCTTATGGATTCATCTATTCATATCCTATTATGTTGGAATCTATAATCGAGGAAGGCTATATTGGTGCTATCACATTGATAATTGTGGCTATTTCAAGGACGCCTCTCCCTATCTCTTGCGGCAGGTATGATTATGTTGTTCATATGTCAATGGAATATATTCACATTCTATTTGTGGGCATTTGTATTCAAATGCAAATTTCTAATATGCACACATTGAGGGGGAGTCTCTTCCATGTTTTTTTGTTGGTGGTCTTGTGGATCCTTTCCTCAAGAAATTCTAGTATCATTGTCATCTAACACCAAAATGAGGGAGATTGGAAAGAACATTTCATGTTTTCCTGTGTTTTCAGTGTTAGATAACAATACCGTGAGTTTTCTCATGCGCTAAGTGTGTAGGTGTTTTGGGGGTCTCGGATTATCCAGTTCCACCAAGGGCCGGATAATCCGCCTATCTCATTGATCAAAGGCTACCAAGGCGCTGTTACACCGGATTCCTATTTGATTATCTCCCTGAAAAAATCTGAACTAGGCTGTTTTCCTCCCGCCGGATAATCCCAAGAGTTCACATGGCCGGATAATCGCCCCTTAAATCGATTAAAGGCTGCCAAGGCGATTGCTCGAGTCCGGTCGGATTTTCTCCCGGAAAATACAAATCGGGCTGTTTTTTCTCCCCAGGTCGGATAATCCGTTTCACATGGGCCGGATAATCCGCCCCGGCGTATCAAGGGTAGGCTCGACGCTGCCACTCAGAGTGGGGCGTTTTATCCCACGGATAATCCGAGTCTAGGGCGGAGTTTTCCCAGGCCGATAATCCGCCTCACTTGGGCCAGATAATCCGCCCCAAAGGCTCCAACGGCTTGGATTTGAAGGGGGTATAAATATCCTTCTTCCCAACGAGCGTAACTCTTGATTCACTTGAAATTGCTCGCACTTTGCAACAGCCTCCCATTCTAGATCTCCCACTTCAACCAATTCAAGGCTTCGATATTTGGGAATTGAAGGAGGAGATAATCGTCATCGCTATCACGAATCAAGCGCATCATCTCCTCTCCATTCATTTGGAGAAATCCTGATCTAATATTCTTGTCAATATCCAGATCTTGTTCTTTGTTATTGATAACTTGTTCTTGTGGCAGCTTGTTGTCATTACGGAGCCTCCAAGTTGATTGTGGAGTCAGGCTCGCTAGTTGTGTAAAGGCACGACCCGCCAAGGGTTCCGGGATAGTGGAAAGGTGGATCAGGCCTTTGGTATGGATCCATCAAGAACAGGGTGAGGCCTATTGGCGTGGTGGTCTTAGTACCACCCACCCTCCAACATGCATCGCATTTCCCTTAACAAGGAAGGAACTATGGTAAAACAAACTCGTGTCTCCACGCGCCGCCATGGTTCAATTGCCTCTTCCACTTGCTCTTTACTCGCTAGTAGATAGGTTTGCATATAGGGAAATTCCACCTAATAGTTTATCTAGAGAATTTACCTTGTGTTAAGCCTAAAATTGAAATAAGCATTAAAATTTGAAGTAGCACCTATTCACCCCCTCTAGGTGCCCATATGATCCATTTCACGATGGCGTCGCCAGGCAAAGCCTGGGAGCTGGCGGTGGGGGGGGGGGTGTGGAGGAGGAGGCTTCCTCCGCTCATGGAGGTGACGACGCGGGCCGGGTGGCCATGACGAGCGGCCTGCTCGGTGAGGGGCACGCCGGCGTGGCTCCTACTGTGCGGAGACCTTGCGCCGGAGTGTGGACGGCGGTTTCCTCCGACGGCGGTGGTGATGGCCTGAGTTCTACTATGGTGTTGGGAGACGCCGCCGGATGGCGAGGCGACGCCGCCGTAATAAGGGTATCGGAGCTTGGTCCCCATCTCAGCAAGGCCACTTGTGGTGGCGCCCATGAGCTGGCCTGGTTTCCTCGATCTATGGATCTAGGAGGGTGGTCTCCCAAGCGCGGTCGCTGACTGGCCGTGGAGCCGGGAGTTGGAGGGCTGTCAGCATCGTTGTCTTCCCCTCGGCCGGCCGTGGTGGCAAGGGAGTGGAAGGGGATGGTACAAACCTCTTCCTTGTTAGGGTTTTGTATGGTCTTTGAGATACGACTATCGCCTTGAAGCTTCTTCCCGCCAAAATGGTGGCGGGGAGAGGAGGTGACTCGACATGGCATCGATGGTTGGGACCTTCGGTCAGATCTTGGATTGAGGTACCGCCTGGTCTTCACCATCTCCCCGCCGCCCGATGGTCTCGAAAAGTTCTAGCTCTCACCCTTAGGGTGGGCACTCCCTGTGTTCAAAGACAATGTGGGAAGGTGGCGGCGGTGATTCAATGGTATAAGATGTGCTTCCGGTTCCGATCCCAAGATTTGGGTGGTGACAATGAGGACGATGGGCTTGATCATGATTTGAAGTACGGTGTGGTCTTCTGGGTCCATGTTGTATTTTCCTTTTTTTGGAGTCGTTGTAATTGGTTTCACATTGTTGAAATTCCATCGGTTGTTTTCTCAAAAAGCTCATAATGAGTACGTAATGTAGTACTAGAGAGATCGCTTTCAACTCATCTCTCCTGCTCGACATAGCGTGAGTCAGGTGAGGGATGGATCGCGGCCACGATGGGGTGGCCTGTGGGAGGCTAGTGGAAGGTGGGCTCCTCCATACTTTTAGAGCTCCTAAGTCAGGTCGCCGTCTGGCCAAGTGCCGCAAAGGCGGCGATTGGCCACCACGCACACGTGTTCCTGGCGCTGGCGATGGGCGGCCTTGATCTTGGCAGTCCATAGATCTCCGCTACTACCTACGGCTCACTGTCAGCTTCTATCCCTCTCCTCCCCGAGGTAATTTCGTGATCAATTTTGGTTTTCTTGGTTCTGAATTCTGCATCTAAATTGGGGAATTTCAAAATAGGTCATGAAATTATTGTTTACAAATTGTTTTCTGAACATGTAGTGAGGAGTGAGGAGGCAATGGTTGAGAAGAAAATAGATTCATTTTTCAAAAGAAAGAGGGCTGACTATGAAAGCAACCCCTCAAACAACAGTACCTGAACTTGAAGTCTTAAACAACCAACAGACCCCTATTCAGCCTCCTACGTTGTTGCTCGAATTTACAAGAAAGTCATACGTAACAAGGCATCAAATTCAAACAAATGAAGTATTATTCCGCGGTATTGAATTCTTGGAGCAGGATCCACTGATCTAGCACTACGTCCACAAATTTGGCAATATCCACATAATCAAAGAGATGAAGTGTGACAACTAATGAGCAAAGTGGATGTTTCCAATAGTAATGAGATGAAAAAAGTGTCAACATTGACAAAAGAGCATTTTCTAATTTGAAGATTATTAAGACAAGATTACATAATAAAGTGGAGGATGGGTTTTGTTTTGGCATATATTGATGTTATAATTGTATTTTGTGGGCAAGATCAATCTCCAGATATCAGTTCCGGAAAATGCTTCAAATTCTAGCTTGGTCCTATCATTTGATTTGGTGCTCCAAAAGAATTTACACCTTATTTTGCAGATTGCCCCCCCCTGAGATTTTCTGCAAGGTCCGCCACTGCCCTCTGGACCAGAGGATAACCATACTGCCATGCGAGCACTCTTCCTAGCATAATTTGCCATGAAACGGCTACTAACAGTTGTCACCCATTTTAGGCTGGCTTTGGTCCAAGACGGTAAAGAACCTATTTTTGAGGATAGGCTTAGCGGATGCTTCAGCCTTTAACCTGCACTCAGGATGGAGTCAAGGAACAAGTTGTTGAAGGAGTGTTTTCATGATCCCATGGCAAATCCCAATTTTAAGATCAAAAGACAGTTTATTTGTTCGGCAATGGGCTCGTGATGTAGCCCAACCCACGGTCGTGCTACCACATCAAGGTCTCCAACGATCCCAAGTCATCATGGACTCCAAAGGTGAATCATATCCTCTTTGCAAGTTCACTTCCTACCCTATTGAATGGTATACTGCTTCATTCTCTATCCTATGACCATGATAGGTTCAGACCGACAAGTACGGAGACAAGGGAGGAAGCCGAAGGACTCATGCCCAACAAGATGGAGGCTTGGAAGAGGAGACGAAACAAGAAGGCCATTTCGACAAACAACTGACATCACCGAACTCACATCGAACGCCACGCTCTTTCTCGGCGTATGCACCTAGCGACCTCGACGCCCACCAGAAATTCCCATAGCACACCATTCCGGTGAACACCGGAATAAAATTGGCGACCGCCGGAACGAATCGGCGCTTAGATCCGCATCGTCGGACTTATCGCCGGAAATACTACCGTGCACGGATCTATGTTTGATGTCAGACTAGAAGATAACCCCCTTTATGTAATCTCTAGTTTTGCCCCTTACTAAGGGAACCGACGATCATCACCAACCTCGTTGGACATTGCATAGAGCATCCATCGTTTTACAAGGCCTACATCTTGCGAGTGCATGAGTGTGGTTGTCAAGACCCTCTCCAAGGTGTTGTTCTCTCTGCTTGGGATTAACGGAGCATGTTGACCAATCTTTCCTTGCGAGGATTCTATCGGACCGTGGCCGCTTATGGGAGCAATTTGCCTTGTCTCATGTCGTGGTTTGCATGTGTTCATCATGTTCTTTAAGTAGGTGTGTGTCCGCTTCCGCTACCTTCCCCTGTCCCTTGCTTTTCCCATTGATTTGACCACGAGATCCATGAAGATCGAGCCACCCTTGGGGTCACCCCTTATAAATTGGTATCAATAACTTTTGGTTGGCACATATTTCTCATCGATTTGGTCTTTTCCCCATAAATTGAAAAATTCCACAAAAAATAACCCAGTTTTGTGTTTTGATCGATGTGTGATTTGAGTAAGATTTGGTAGGTTTTGATCCATGGATTACTTGCTAAACTTGTTGATCTACCTTCAGTGTTCCTTGGCCTAATTCCATCATTTGCCCCTCGATCGTAAGCCATCAAGTTTATCCGTAGAAATCGCATCGTGTTCACGAACTCATTTCGGTGGTAGACTCGGTGACCGCCAAAATTTTCTAGTGTGAACGAAACCAATTCAGCGACATATTCGGCAGAGGCAGAAATTTCCGGAGCCCACCGAAAGTGTTCTATCTTATTGTTTCGGGGTATACTCATGAAAAGCCAATTTTTTTTGGCGAAGCAAAAACCATTTCGATGACAGACTCGGTGTGCCAATTTTCCCCCCAATAGCTTCAGCTCCACACCGTTTTGAGCATAATTTTGCATTCAAACTCAGATTTTGGTGTTCTTTAGTTCGTTTTGAAGAGAACAAGGATCTCTACATGATCATCCAAGTTGTTTATGCTATCTACTCCATCCAAATTCCGTGTGCAAGGCGGAATCTAACAATAAAGGGCGAAGATCAGTGATGAAAGGTATAAACATTCCGCAACTTCTCCCCACTTGCATTCTTTATGAATTCCACTACCTTTGCAACCAATAAACATCTATTGAGACTAGTTACTCCTATGATTGCTTAGGCTATGTACATTTGATACCTTGTAGAATTCCGAGCAAAAGTTGTGAGCGCGCTATCTCATATAGTTATCTTGTGTAGTTGTTGGCACAAGGAAGAGGCAAGTGAAAAACAAAAAGAAACAAAAAGAAAAAGAGAGAAAATTTAGAAAACAAAAATAAAGAAAAAACAAGTGCCTCATAGAATAGGAAGCACAAGCTTGATGAACATCATATAGGTGGTACCTATTGTGCATATCTTATAGCCCGCCAATTTATTGTAATCAATATCATCTCTCCTTGCACTTGTGCGACACAAATTTACACTAGTAGAAAATGGACCTTTGGTCCAGGGGTATTAGCCCCGGTTTTGCTACAAACCGGTATTAATGCCCCGTCCAACGGCTAGATCTGGCCCTGTGGGGTGGCATGCACTAGCCCCTGTTCGAACGGGATTTAGTCCCGGTCGTAACTAACCGACTAAAGGGTTTCAGCAGGGTGATCGGGGCGTCACCCTTTAGTCCCGGTTTGTTATACACCGGGTTAAGTGGACCTTCGGCCCCGGTTCTATACACAAACCGACTAAAGGTCCGCTATCTTTTTCCTACCCGAGCCACCATTCAAGCTGGTGGCTCCTCTCTCTTTCTTGCTCAAGCTCGAGTTCATGCCCAATGTTTTCTCAAGATTTGTCTATATTTTGTGGTGCCCCATCTATCCAAAGGTTCTAAAAGGTGAGCAACTTCATCCTTTGAACTCTCATTGCTATATTAGCTCATTTCATGCTCTATCTTGTAGATGGATTTGTGGATTTAGTTTGGTAGTAATTTTTGCAATGATAACATGAGATCGATGTTTAGATTCTATCTATCTTGTATTAATGTAAGGAACTCTAAGGTAAATATCACAATATGTGGATTCTATCTATATATATATTCCAATTGGCACATAGTCTCAAATATCCTTCTTCGCTCACCCGCCAACAAACTGAAAAATTGTAACAAAGATAGGGTTAATTCACAAAAGCTTGATAAGAAGACATCATATAGTACATCTTCAAGAAGTTCCTCTATGGCGAGTTCCTCAAGATGTCCGAGGATAGGTCCTAAGACATCTTTGAGAGAAGTTCACTGTAGTGGTGTCCCTCTCGCACCATCTTGGAGTTAATAACTTCTCTAGCTATAGATTAATACTGGGTAACTAAAACAATTCACATATTAGGAGTGTTTTATGAGTAGCTCCTAAGATGTCCGAGGACGAGATCCTAAGACCTCTTGAGAAGCTTCCCACTGCTGTGGTGTCCTCGCTCTCGCACACCATCTTTCAGTTTATATCTTCTCTACATAGATCATTATGCTGGTGGAGCGATATATTTTCACATATTAGAGAGTGCCTCTACGGCGAGCTCGTCCTAATACCTCTTCGAGAAGCTCTGCCGTAGTGGTGTCCCTGGTCTCGCACACCATCTTGCAGTTCTTCACAAGAACGCATACCTATTTATAGATTAAGCAAGACAACATAGTGTCGCATCGATGACATAATGCTCACACACTCACCCCGGCATAGTGCCGCCACCCACCCAAAATAGTGTCATTAAATTTACTAGATTAGTGTCTGATCGAGGACATAGTGTCTACATGTTGTCTCCACATCCACATTTAGTCCGGTTGGTGCCTCCAACCGGGACTAAAGGTTCATCATATCTTTAGTCCTGGTTGCTGGCTTTAATTTTGTTTTTTAGATTAGTACTAATTAATTATGATTATGCTGCCACCCACCCAAAATAGTGTCATCATTTAATTTACTGGCTTAGTGCTGCCCACTATGACATAGTGTCCATATGTTGTCTCCACATCCACATTTAGTCCTTTTGGTGCCTCCAGGGACTAAAGGTTCATCATATCTTTAGTCCCCATTGTCGGCTTTAAATTTTTTTAGATTAGTACCAATTAATTATGATTTTGTTTGATGTACTTAATTAATTATATAATGAAGATGAGCCGCAATGGATGTATGTCGATCGACTCTCTAGCAGTTCATTAAAGGCGCATTCTTTTATCCTTGTGGCCGAGGCAAACAAGCGGAATAGTTTTATGTCTTGTCCATGTGGTGTCGGAATCATAAGGAATACTCTTCCTCAAGAGTCCTTCACAGCCACCTGTTTCGGTCCGGTTTCATGACCGGCTATAATTGTTGGAACAAGCATGGAGAAAGAGGGGTTATGATGGAAGACAACGAAGAAGAGAATGATAACGACTACCCTACTATGTCCCCTAAATACGATGGTACTGCAATGGAAGACATTTATGAAGAAAAGATGAAGAACAAGATCGATCCGCCTCGATCATGATCTTAGTCGGGCCATTGCTGATGCACAGGAAGAATGCGTAACTGAAAGGGAGAGGTTGAAGTTCAAGGAGATGTTAGAGGATCACAACAAATTGTTGTACCCAAATTGTGAAGATGGGCACAAAAAACTGGGTAGCACACTGGAATTGCTGTATTGGAAGGCAGAGAATGGTGTGACCGACAAAGGATTTGAAAAGTTGCTGAAAATAATGAAGAAGTTGCTTCCAAAGGATAACAAACTGACCTCCAGTACCTATGAAGCAAATAAGGTTATCTGCCCTCTAGGATTAGAGGTGCGAAGATACATGCATGCATTAATGATCGTGATCCTCTACCGCGGCGAGGAGTACGAGAATTTGGATGCATGCTCAGTATGCACTGCGTTGTGGTATAAGATAAGGCGAGATGACCCTGGTGATGTTGAGGGCGAGCGCCGCATGAAGAGGGTTCCTGCCAAGGTGACATGGTATGCTCCTATAATACCACGGTTGAAATGTTTGTTCAGGAACAAAGAGCATGCCAAGTTGTTGCGATGGCACATGGAAGACCGTAAGAAAGATGAGATGTTGAGACACCGCCGATGGGTCACAGTGGAGAAAAATCGAGAGAGAGTTTCCGGACTTTGAAGGTGATGCGGGGAACTTATGGTTTGGTCTAAGTACAGATGGCATGAATCCTTTTGGGGAGTAGAGCTGCAGTCATAGCACCTGTCCTATGACACTGTGTATCTATAACCTTCCTCCTTGGTTGTGCATGAAGCGGAAGTTCATTATGATGCCAATGCTCATCCAAGGCCTGAAACAACCCGACAACGACATTGATGTGTACCTAAGGCCATTAGTTGAAGAACTCTTACAGTTGTGGCATGGACAAGGTGTACGGTGTGGGATGAGAACAAGCAGGAGGCATTTGAACTTTAACGTTGTTGTTCATAACAGAAATCATCATTTTCTTCCGCCCACGCACACCCTAAGAAAGAAAGGTAAGCATTTCAATGGTGAGGCGTATACCGATGTAAGCCTATCCTGACTGGTGATGATGTATTTGATATGGTGAAGGATTTAAAAGTAATCTTGAAAGGGTCCCGTAGACAACTGCTCAAGGACGATGTCTGACACACACCCATGTGGAAAAAGAAATCTATATTTTGGGAGCTACCGCTGGAAAGTATTAGAGGTCCGCTCAATTGACGTGATGCACCTGGCGAAGAATCTTTGAGTTACGCGGCTAGGCTTCTTGGGCATGTATGGGAAGAACAAAGATACACCTGAAGCACGGCAGGACCAACAATGTATAAAGATCGAGATTGCATGCATCCAGAGCTGTTTGAAGGTAGTGCTAGCTACGCTCTTACCAAAGAAGAGAAGGAAATCTTTTTTGAAGTCCTTTACAATATCAAGGTCCTGTCTGGTTTCTCGTCGAACATAAAGGGAATAATAAATATGGCAGAGAAAAATTTCAAAACCTAAAGTCTCATGATCGCCACGTGCTTATGACCCAAATGCTTTCGATTGCATTGAGGGACTCGCCGGAAAATGTTCGAGTACCCATTGTAAAGCTATGCATTTCTCAATGCAATTTCTAAGGTAATTAGTCTAGATAGTCTACCAAGGTTACAAAAAGATGTGGTCAAATGTCTTGTCAGCTTCGAGTTGGTGTTCCCACCATCCTTCTTCAATATTATGACGCACCTCCTAGTTCACCTAGTCGAAGATATTAACATTCTCGGTCCTATATTTCTACACAATATGTTCCCCTTTGAGAGGTTCATGGGAGTGTTAAAGAAAGATGTTCATAACCTGCATAGGCCGTAAGGAAGCATCTCAAAGGGATTTGGAACATAGGAGGTCATTGAGTTTTGTGTTGACTTTATTCCCACCTTAAGCCCATCAGTGTTCCTAAATCACGACATAAGGGTAGACTTAGTGGAAAAGGCACGCTAGGAAAGAAAGCAAGGATATGTATGGATGGACATTCTCTCACTAAAGCACACTACACAGTTCTGCAAAGTTCCACCTTGGTGGCTCCGTATCTCGAGGAACACAAGAATATTGTACACTCCAACAACCCGGGAAGCTCTCTGGATTAGAGATGAACACATGAGGACTTTCGGTTGGTTGCGTATATATCTCATGAATGACATAAATGTTGGAGAGCAGTTGTACTTGTTGGCCAGGTCACCATCTTCGACTATATTGACTTTCCAAGGGTACGAGATAAATGGGAATACATTTTACACGATCGCCCAAGATAAAAAGAGCACGAATCAAAATAGTGGTGTCCGATTTGATGCAACAGACGAGAATGGGAAAACAGATACATATTATGGTTACATAGAGGAGATATGGGAACTTGACTATGGACCTTTTTTAAGGTTCCTTTGTTTCGGTGCAAATGGGTCGTCGACAGGAGGCAGGGTTGAGGTAGACAAGAAATACGGAATGACAATAGTGGATCTCATCAACCTTGCATATAGAAATGAACCATTTGTCCTAGCCAATGATGTGGCTCAGGTTTTTTAGTGAAGGACATGTCTACCAAACCGAGACAAAGGAAAGATAAGCAAAATAATACAGCATCCGATGAGCCAAAGCGCCACATAGTTCTTTCAGGAAAAAGAAACATCGTGGGGGTGCAGGATAAGATGTATATGTCAAGATTATGATAAGTTTCATGAAATTCCGCCCTTCGCTGTGAAGGATGACCCAAGCATCCCGTTAAGTTAGGAAGATGCTCCATGGTTACGGATTAGAAGAAAACCCTAACAATAGAGATGTGTGGATGTTGGTGATGTACAATATTATTAAACCTTTATTTTTAATGATCTGCTTATATCTATATGGATATGAACTATCTCGATCTCAATAGGTAGTATTGCAACTTGCTATGGCCAGACATTTATTAATATTAAAACGTAAAAATTAGTCATAATCATATCTGGCCCTATAGTACACATCTTCAGGGTCGTCTTCGGAATCGCTATCATCATTGTCGTCAGAGCACGGCCGGATCCTCAGCCCTTCCTCATAGCACGTGGCTGGATCCTCCCGCCGGATTCATGACGCTGGAGGGGGGCTCTGGATGATCACCCCAAGACGCCTAGGCATTCACCACCACCACCACTCTTGTGGCTATGCTACGGTGAAAGTGCGGTACCTCAAAGCAGGATGGTCTCCCATGGCGATGTACCGATCACGCCGGGCGATAGTCCGTTCGCCCACCACAGTGTGGACCAGCCTCGCTGTGGTTCACTGGGGCGGGCCGTCACCCACGCACTGGCGCAGCTCCCTTTCCCGCTAGTTTGTGAAGAAGGCATTCTGTGTCGGTTGGGATCCCAATGGGGATCCATCCGCTGCCCGGGCGTGAGCTCGAGGTAGAAGTGGTTCGTGATGGTCACTGGTGGCTGAACCTTGAGGCACAGGAGGAACAGAACCTCCAGCGGAACATCTAGGGGCGGGCACCAGATCCCGAGGGCATGGGTAGCTAGGCGACAAATCGGTCTCCTCGAGCATCGAAAGGCCCAAGAAGCTGTCCATTGTTGTGAGAGAGAAGGTGTGGATGTGTGGATGGACATGGTGGTCGGCCTAGATATAGAGGGAAATGGCGAGAGAACATGGCGGGAAGCGGGGGAAATTGCGGGAAAACTTGGCGGGAAGCGGGGGAAATGGCGGGAAATATGTTTTGGTCCTAGTTACTAGTTTTTGTGAATATTTTGGTATTATTCCTAATGAGTATATTATTTTTTGTGAATATTTTGGTATATTATATGTATTTTTCTGTTTTTAAATAATAAACTATATTTTTCGAACATTTGTACTAAATATAATACTTGTTAAACAATAGATAATTTCATTTAAGTTATATAATAAAGTATGATAATAGATTTAAATTATAGATCTTCTTTTTCTAAAATTTTTGATATATAATACATATTTTTCTGAAAACTATAAACCATTTTTCTTTTTGGTGCCAAAAATAACCTTTAGCCCCGGGTTGTAATACAAACCGGGGCTAAAGGGTGTGCGCACGCGGGAAGAGCGACGTGCGAAAATACTTTTAGCCCCGGGTTGTAATACAAACCGGGGCTAAAGGGGGGTGGTATAAATACCCCACCCCCACCCGGGTCGTGCCATGACCCGGAGAGCCAGATCACCTTCTTCCCAGCGCAAAGGACCTCTCCACGCTGCCGCCCGCGCCCGTGAGAAGAGGAGCCCACCGCCCGCCACCAGATCCGCTTCAAGGTCACCAAGACTGCCTCACGCCCGCCATCACGCTCAGCCGCCACGCCTGAGCTGCCACACTGCCACGCCTGTCAGACATTCTCCGCCCCACACCCGCACCGTCTCCGCCCCGCGCCGCCTCAGGTGATCTCCGTGCCCCATTTGGTTGATTAGTATAATAGTATTAATTAGGTTATTATAATATTAATTAGTATTATAGGTTAGTATTAGGATTTAGTATTAGTTACTATTTAGTATTTAGTTAGTATTAGTATTATAGGTTATTATAGTATTAGGTTAGTATTAGTATTTAGTATTATTATTAGTATTAATATTTAGTAGTTAGTATTAGTATTAGGTTAGTATTAGTATTTAGTATTAGTTAGTATTTAGTATTAATATTAGTTAGTATTAATATTAGTTAGTATTAGTATTAGGTTAGTATTTAGTTAGTATTAGTATTAGGTTAGTATTTAGTATTAGTATTACTATTAGTTAGTATTAGTATTAGTATTATGTTAATTGTATAGGTTAGTATTTATCTAGGGTTAGTTAGGGTTAGTTAGGATACTTAGTTAATTAGATTTAGTTTAGTTAGTGTTAGGTCCCGGGTTAGTGTTATTAGGGCAATACTTAGTGATTTAGTTACTGTTTATGTTTTATGATTGTTTATTGCAATTATTTAGTTATGCCGCGTCCTCCTCGTCCGAGCCTACCGGAATCCGTCGGTTCCGGGGATGTCCGAGCCTGGGCTCCGCCATGTTGGCACTAGGAGGTGCTACTGCCGGACTCGCACCTTGGTGAGGAACTGCATCATCGCCGACCGGAGCTTCTTTGGTGGCGCCCACGAGGTCTAGGAGCTGCATTTGAGCCAGCCCTCGAGGAGGTGGTACGTCGTCGTATCAGGGAGGAGGACGAGCACGTACGACGATACATGTATATTTTGGAGACTAGGTTCTCCAATATCTGGCAGGTTCACGGATCTCACCCGAGCTATTCTCTGGTGATGGTTCCTCTTTTCTGGCTGCAGAGCCTCAGAGTACGTAAAGCGGCAAAAGTTCGCTAGTTTGATATGAGCGAGATGTATTAATAATGTACTTTATATTATGAGCGAGATATGAGCGAGAGGTATTAATAATGTACTTTATCTTATATTATTGTACTTTATCTTAATGCAAAATTGTTTCATTATTAGTACGTATTCTTTTTTCTGTATCCGAGTTGTCACAATTGTAATATTCTTTTACTTAATGCAATATTCTTTTTCTGTATTAGTTAAGCTATGGATGGTAGACAGAATGAAGAGGACCTTCTCAACATGATAGATGAGGGTACTGGGGGTTCTTATTACGATGGCTCTGAGTATCTTAATTTGTCTGGAGGAGACGATGGTGGAGACGAGCATGGAGACGTATGGTGTCAATGGTGGAGACCATGGTGAAGTCACCATAATAATAACAAACTCCGTCGAGGTATATAAAGCCTCTATCGATCGATAACTAGTATAGATGCACTAATTGATTCGTATATATGTACTGACGAATGTTTCTTCTCTTAGACCTACGCTTCCGACCAATCTTCTACAAGGACAAGAGGCCCGACATACAAGTTGCCGCTGATTTCCGTTTCAGCATTGACTTAGTCTCCATGGGGCCAATTGTTGGAGCCCAAAGAATCCGTGAATGCATTTATAACTCAATGCAGAGTGATTGTTAAAGACACCGTCCCGATCACCACGCGAAATTGGAATAAGCCAGGAAAGAAATGGGATCCATCTAGGGCTAGTTTTGTAGGTGACAGAGCGAGAGATGCGATATGGAATTCTCTCATGACATGTTTCACCCTACCAGTCTTGGAGACTGATGAGATCACAGAACAAATGACAAGGAAAGTCAAGCACTTTGCTCTTAAGAAGATGGGCGAACTATTCAAGGAATGGAAGAAAAGATTGTACCACAAGTATGTCTTGAATAAAAAAACTCCTCCATTCACTGGCCCACTAGAGTTGCAGCAGGATAACTGGGCCGCATTTGTGGAATACAAGACCTCGGCACCAACTAAGGCAATGTCATAAAAGAATAAGTTAAATGCAGCCAAAAAGAAATATCACCATCATATGGGCACATGTGGCTACATGAGTGCCATGCCTAAGTGGGATAAAGCCGAGGCTGACCTGGAGGCTAAAGTGGTCAATCCAGCTACGTCTCGTTGGCCCAGGAGGTCAAGAAATTGGGTACTCGGGCATGGGGCATCGTATGACCCAGAAACATGCGAGATTGTTGCAGCCGAAGAAGTTTCTTCACCCAAGAATGAACTTTTTAAAGTGATAAAAGAGGTTGAAGAGGGAACATTTGTTCCTGACAGAGAGAACGATGAGCTGACAAAGGCTCTCGGGAATCCTGAAAAGGCTAGATTTAACAAGAGGATTCGGACCTTCTTGTCCATGGGTTATCGGGTTTCTCGAGCACCTTCACACGTACAGAAGCCGATCGAGAAAAACAAAGCGGCAAAAAGAGGAGGATACAGAGCGGTTCGCGAGGTTTGAAGCCATGCTGTAGGAGCATCGCCAGGAGCTTAATGAACTTAAAGGACTCCAAAGAAGATCCCGCACTGCATGATGGTCGGCCCATCACAACGGAAAAGTAGCATGGCTTCCACGGAGGGCCACGGTAATGATGCAACGATGGATGTGTACCTTGTGGATGCAATTAAGGAGAAGACTAGTTTTGAGATGCATGTTGAACTGAAGAATATATCCATGAAGGTGGCGGTCAGCTTTGCTTTACCTTCTGCACCAGGAGCGACCTACCATTGCAATCCGATTCCATCTTGCTATGCTCGTGTCGGTGTGGATGAAGTTCAACCGATGTGTGAGTCACTACAGCTTGACATCCCTAGAGGTGAAGGGGAGACGACACTGGGAGAAGTAATGAGTGGCTTCATTCTTTGGAAAAAAGAATACATCAAGTTTCCAGGCTTGACACCAAGGCCACCTTCTCCACCGAGAAACAATCCATCACCTCCAAGGCAACTGTCTCCTCCCAGTAAAAGTCCACCTCCAAGTCCACCTCCAAGTGCACCGTCTCCTCCTAGTAAAATTCCACCACCTCCAAGTCCAATCCATGACCCCAACACGAGTCCATCTCAATTTACACAGTCGCCTCCACCCATTAAGGGCCAAAAGCGGAAGAATATCACCTCCCCGTTGAGCGATAACCGACACCCAAAGCGACAGTTGTCGCCCTCCCAAGAGTACCATCGGTTCCTCCCAAGAGGGCTTACGACCTGACCAATGAGGAGACCGATGCGGTCGTACGGGCCAAAGTGGATGCTCATTTTAAAAAGAAACAACCTGAGCCAGAGGTCCAAATAAAACTGGAAACCAAGGAGCACTTTAGGAAATTACTGACGCAGCCATCCCAAGCTCAGTTAAATGCACCAGATGATTATACATGATGTGTTCAGAAGACACTAAAACAGAAGAGATCAAGCGGTAGAGGAAGCATCACAAAAGAGGTTCCCCAACAGGGGGAACAAGCAAAACAATCGAGTGGTAGCGGAAGCATCAGAACGGACGTCCCCTAGCTGGGGAAACAAGCATAACAATCGAGTGGTAGCCGAAGAACCAAAAGAGACGTTCCCCAGCTGGGGAAACAAGGAAATCAATCTCTCCCCCCACTCTAGGTGAACATACCCGAACCTCAACTATATGAGGGAGAACTTATGGATCCGGATCTATTCATGACATTCTTCACGGCGATATGCCCAAGGCTGAGGTAGCACCCAAATTTGTTCATGGGGAGCCTCTGGTTAGTTCTGAGAGGCTTCGGGATATGCCAACAAAAATGCGATGATTCCATGAATGGTACATGAAAGCATCAAAAGAAGAGCGATATTGGCTCATACTAAAAGTTCAAAAATCACATTACTTCGCTGAAGACGAGGTCCCTGCTGAATTTACAAAATTGTTTCAGTTATTCAATCTAAAGGAACTCGACAAATCTATCCTCAATTGCTATTGCCTGTAAGTGGTTACTTTATTTATGTAATTAAGTCTCTATCTCAGCTTGTTCAATTCATTGCCGGTAAGTATACTCACTATATTCTTTTGTACGCTATATATAATGATACAGAATGAAGATTCTCGAATGTAAAAGAAAGGCTATCAATGGATATGGGTTCATTGACCCACATCGAGTTAATGGAGCTATGCTAAAGGATAAGCCATCGGAGACCGAGCAAAACTTGTTCCGGTTTCTCATGAACCAACATTTCTGTAATGAAATACTATTTCCTTACCACGACGGCAAGTGAGTTCTTGTACACATTAACTTTTGCTTACTCGATGTTTAGTGTAAATGATGAGTTACTGACGTATGTAAACCTTGCGTAGGTACCACTGGATTCTTCTAAGCATTTCAGTTGACTTGGGAAGAGTTCACATCATGCACTCACTAAACAAAGATATTGAAGACTACCGTGGCATTATCGATATGCTCTAGAGGTAATTTCAACCATTATCACACTATATCGGTTTCTTTCGTTCATTTTCTAGGATATCAAGTAGTTATTAACTCATACATTCATTTTCTTTGTCGAGTAGGGTTTGGACACGGTTCAAGAACAAGGTCCGCGATCAATGGCGTGAGGAGCTATTTTTTAAATCGGTCTCGGTAAGTAGTACGAGCTAAGTCCGTGCATCTATTTAATTCTAGTTTATGTGCATTTATCATGCTAGAGTTATTATTTGATTGAATTATATTCTTTTAAAGTGCGCGAGGCAGGCACAGAGGACTAATCTATGTGGAGTCTACGTGTGCGAGTTCATTCGCATCACTATTGAGAAGCCCTTGGAAAATGTTCGAGTAAGTAAACAATATATTCACCCTTTATTTTTATTACAAAAAGTTGTGTTGAGTCTAATTCATACGATCTCCTTCTTTATAGGTGGACGCGATGCGGGACAAGCTCCTACCAGAGGACCGCCTAATAGCAATCCAAGAGGAATTTGCTAGATTTTTTGTCGATGAGGTCACACACCCACACGGAGAATTCTCTTTAGATAGACCCTAAAGCATCCATGTAATGATCTCCATGTAATCAAATAGACAGGCTCTGGACCCGATTGGGACTCCATGTAAATTATATTATATATTGCATCCATGTGTACAAGTACTATGTAGTAGTGTTCTGTATGTATGTGAAAACTTGTTTCTAATGAAAGCACAGAAAGAAAAATAATTGAACACAAAATAGAAAATGAAAAGAAAAACACAAAACCCTAAAACCCCATCTCCTGCCGCGAAAGCCAAATGGCCCAAAACGCTGCGGCGGTAGGGAACCTTTAGTCCCGGTTCATGTTTAATCGACTAAATGTCCTCCAGCCTAGCTACCTCACGGGCCATGTGGTGGACCTCTAGTCCCGGTTTGTAACAGAACCGAGGCTAATACTTGGATCTTTAGTCCCGCTTTTGCAGTCCCGGGTCGCATTCTGGGACTAAAGGTCCTTACGAACCAGGGCTAATAGCCTGGTTTCTACTAGTGTTATAGTCTTCGCTAGGTAATCTTTTGGTTCTTAGCTCACCTCCACCGCATAAGTCCCATTTATCCCACCATGTGCATTTCCTTGTTCATAATTCCTTTCTTGTGGATTAACTTGTTTTGCTTTGTGATCATCGTGGTTCTTTACTTGTTATTACAATATCTTTATTTCAGATTGCTCCTGGACATGCCACTTTCCATACCTATCCACCATAAGCTTTATGTGTGTATTTTTTAGTAGTTGGTTGGTTTTGGTGTTCCGTGCGAACTTCACTTTACTTGGTTTTTATTGCTCTCAAGTGTGGCCACTTCCACGATACTATCTTCCAAGGTAAAGTAAGGTTTGCCGTTGTTTCCCTAACACCTACTACCACTTCCATATACACCACTTGGTCTTGTGAATCGTGTCTAGGGACTACGGAACCAAAGAGGACATATATGAAGAATCCATGATGAGCCACCATGACTATGACTCCGCAAGTATAGAGGACATGATGAAGCACTACACCAACAATGGATCCGCATGCTTTGAGGACCCAGGGAACTACACCTACGATGACTCCACATGCATGGAAGACATGGAGAACGGCATCAACTTTGGCTCCTCATGCATGGAGGACATGGAGAACTACACCGACAATGCCTCCATATTCTTGGGTGATATGGAGTACTACATCAACAATGACTCCCCAATGATGGACTACTTCAAGTGTGTCAATGACGATGCCTCACCAAGGATGCAGGACATGGCGAACTTCATCGACTTTGAGGATCTTCCATGAGCCATGAAGACTTCATCCACCGCTTGGATATGGAAGACTACTATACCAAGAAAGCGGAGGCTCATCATCAAGAAACCATGACCTTCAAGGCTGCTGCTGCACACCAAAGGGCACCACCTACCACTACAATAGAATCAGCTTCGGTGACTGCTTTCCACCATGGGAGGCGACGGTTTTGGCTTCCTACTCCCGTGATAGTTGCTTATAAATCGGCTTTTTCCAAGCGTCAGTCAATAGTCTCGTAGTATACACCATACGGTTCATATAAAGGACACCTCTATTAATATGATTTGCGCTTGAAGGTTTAAAAATGGACCGCCTGTGGGCTAGGAGACGCCCATATGAACCGCTCTAGTAGCCTAGAGCGTCCAGATTTCTATAGAGTCCTAGCAAGGTTAGAGTCGGTTTCACGATTTAACCTACTCCATGTGTTAGAAGATGGTTATAAATATAAGTCAGCCCGCTAGACCGAGGTGTCCGGATTGCTCGGTCCGGTATGGGTTTATGTTTTCCTGCCTAGAGACTCGTATAAAACTCGAGTCTCCGAGTGGCTTTTGCATAGGTGCTTCATTTCATCAAATTATAGTTGAAACCCATTACAAAGACCACATAATTGAACTAAAGTAAACTTAATTAAGTAGATTTTTAGTGCTTGCGCTATATCGGTAGTAACAAAATAAAGGACATAGTAGCTAACTAGGACTGAATTATTCACATATCTTGCTCTTTACATACGAGGAAGGAAGATGAATGTCAAACTCTTGAGAAGCACATATTGAAGCTACTTTCTTGCTCAGACTTTGTGATGGAGAACATGACTACCTCACCGACTTTGTAACCCCCACGGCAAACAAAATCATGCCAGTTGGCCTTCTCCATGACTAATCTACCTTCTTTATCAGAAGACCCATTGAGAACACAAGCACGCCGCCGCGGCAACCAAACTTTTCCTAGCGAGGGGAGGTCACACTGTCTCATAAAACCACTTCTTAGCTTCTGCAATGTAATGAACATTATGTTAACTAGTGTCCTATATAGAAAAAAGTGAAGTAAAACTAAATTTCTTTTTGTTACTACTTACAAGTGTTTTACGCCCAATGTTTTTCTCCGACAACATATGGACGACAATTGGACTGATACGAGTATAGTTGTATCTGGAAAAAGCAACGACACCATCTTTCTCGATGGATGAGAGTGGCATTAATGGATCTTTTATCACGGGATTAAGAATTTCATCACGTCCTGCAAATACATCAATAGTCCAGCACTTTTTCAGTTAATAAATAGTATAGTGCTAGCTTGTAGTTCTAAACAAACCATATGCTTCAAACAAAAATACTTATCAGATGATGATTGTTTTATTTAGTTACCCTGTATGGCAAGCGGATATAGTTTCACATTGATTTCCTTATCGGCACCATACATTCAGAGTTAGTATAATATATCTCAACATATAGACATGCACAACAAATTGTACACATAGAGTATATATGAACTAACCTAGCTTTTCAGAATGTTTTTTCTTACTAGCAAGTTTGTTATATACAATAGCATTGAAGAAATCTTGGTCACCATCTAAATACACAACAATCTGATCATAGGAGCAGATATAGTAGTGGATGATAAATTATCCCATTGCTCACCCATATCATTGTCTTGTCCTTTTCTTTGAGTAGTTCAAAGATATACAAATATCCATCTAGCATCACAATGCGCATACTGTCACAAGGAGTCATTTCATTTAACTGCTTCCTGATACGTTGCTAACGTATCCACAATTTTTGATGTTCCATGCTTGGTTTTATCTACTTTCTTGTGTTTTGTTCCAACTTTGGAGTACATTTCATATGATTTCTTGGACTAACCTATTAACAAGAGACATAGTGCTAGTTGCATGTTTCTGCTGTTTTTGGTTCCAGGAAAGTCAGAAAATGAATATTCTCGGAATTGGACGGGACAAAAGCCAAAGTTCCTATTTTACCGGAAGACTCATGGAGCCGTACACGAGATGGAGGAGGGTGGGCCTGGCCACACCCCAGCGCGAAGTCCCCTGTGCCGCGCCAGGGCATGGTGTGGGCCCCTCCGGCACCCTCTCGGTCTCCCCTCTCGCCTATAAGAGCCTCCCGATGCAAAAACCCTAAATCGTCAAGCCTCCAGCCACGAAAAGTTCCGCAGCGCTGCCGCCACCAAAGGAGAGATTCATGGGACAGAAAGTCTGCTCCGCACCACGGACGGGAAGTGCCCCCGGAGCCATACCCATCGATCTCCCCCACCATATCCACCACCATTGCTAATTCCCATGATGAGGAGGCGAGTTCTCTCTCGAGGCTAAGGGTTCTACCAGTAGCTATGTGTTCATCTCTCTCTCTATGCATGATCATATTGTGATCATGAGCTTTGTAATCAAGTAGATCTACCTTGCTACTCAAGTGCTTTAATAGATCTCTGCTCTCCCCATGTGTGTGAAGTTGATAGTGTGCACACCATGGTGACACTTAGGCTAGAGAGTACAAATACTTGTTATGAGTTATATTTGGAGTTGGATGTCTTTATGAAATCGTGGTGTTTGTTCGAACCATCTAGTGCTCAAGGTGACAGTGTGGGGTTATCTAGATGGGAAAGGCTTACTTTGAGGTGTGCTGTTATAGCCCTACCATCGATTAGAGTGTCCAACCGGAGAGTAGTTCAGCGTAGTATCATAAAGAAGAATATATTTATATGAGAGTGTTCACTAGTGAAAGTATGATCCCTAGGCCTTGTTTCTAAGCATTGAAACACCGTTTGCTACTAGATCTGTTACATGTGTGCTTGCTTCTATCTTTATTTCAGTTTGTCTTTAGTCTCTTTCACGCCATCAAGCTATTTTCCGCAATGCTACCACTTATAATTATCCATACCACTTGTATTTCACTATCTCTTCACGAACTAGTGCACCTATGCACCGATAAGTGTATTGGTGTGTTAGACACAAGAGACTTCTTGTATCTTGATTGCAGGATTGCTTGAGAGGGGATAGCTTTGACCACTTCCTCCCTGAGTTCGATAAACCTTGGGTGATCCACTTAAGGGAAAACTTGCTGCTGTTCTACAAACCTCTACACTTGGAGGCCCAACAACTGTCTACAAGAATAGAAGTGCGAGACATCAAGCTATTTTCTAGCGCCATTAGCGGGAGGTAGGTAAAGGTACTCATCCTCCGTGTGAGTGCTCAAGTTATTTCCTTTAGATTCTGCATTTTGTCTTTTGTTTTTGTTTTCACTAGTTAGTCTTAATGGAAAACAACAACAAAATTAGAGAGCTTTATAGTTTTTATCTTGAGTTAGGACATGAAGTGTTTGAAGAGGAAATTAAACAACCTATGGAACTTTATTTTCATGCTAATAGCAATGTTGTTAGTATGAATTCTTTGGACACCATTATTGCTAATGCTATGGAAAAGTCTAAGCTTGGAGAAGTTAGTTTTTATGAAAACGATCTTTTTAGTTCCCCAGCTTTGGAAGATAGCTATTCTATTGCTTATGATGATAACAAACCTCCAATATATGATGATTACAATGATGAATATGATATTTTCAGTCCACCTAATATTGAGGAGAAAATTAATTATGATTACAATATGCCTCCTATATTTGATGATTATGGTGATGAGAATAATAATGATAGCTATTTTGTTGAATTTGCTCCCACTATAATTAATAAGAATGACTATACTTATGTGGAGAGTAATAATTATTATATGCATGTGGCTCGTGATAAGAATGTTTTATGTGATAGTTATATTGTTAATTTTATTCATGATGCTAATGAAAGTTATTATGAGAGATGGAAACATGGTTTTATGTATCTCAACAATATTAAGTTTCCCCTCTTTATGTTGAAAGTCTTGAAGTTGTACTTGTTTTGCTTTCCTATGCTTGTTGCTTTGTGTTTTCATGACTTGTTTCTTTACAAGATTCCTATGCATAGGAAGTGGGTTAGACTTAAATGTGCTTTGAATTTGCTTCTTGATGCTCTCTTTTACTTCAATTCATATTTCTTATGTGAGCATCTTCTCAAACTATCATGCCTAACTTAAAGGCTTAAAGAAAAGTACTTATTGGGAGATAACCTAAAAGTTTTAGTTGAGTCTTTGAAGTTATTGCTTCAGTAATAACCTCTCCTTATCATTTTTATTTGCTTTTTGTGCCAAGAGTAACCTCTAATGAGAGGGAAGTAATGCTTGGGAAAGTTGCTGTCCCAAAACAGAATTTTGTGTTTCACCGTAAAAAATCATGTAAAAACTCTGTATGTTGTTTAGAGGCGTGAATTTTTGTGCTTCTGCCCCAGGTTGTCATATAACTTTCGTTAGTTCAACACTTTTCGATTTGAGCAACAGAAGGTCTTAGAAAAAATTGGTTTTTACCTGCTGGTCTGTTTTGACAGATTTCTGCCATTATTTGCATTTGCTTCTTGTTGGTTCCTTTTTGGGTTCTCTTTGGGGAATTGAGCTTTTTGAGGGAAGTGCTACAGTATCTTGTGTTTTTATGGAAGTTTATTGGAGTTGAAACTTAACCCAGAGACTTATTATCTTGAGTGCACTAATGTTGCTAATGATGATTGTGTGAAGTTCTGTATGAAGGAAGAATTTCAGGTGTATGGAGAGAATGATGTAATGAGATGAAGAATGGACTAAAGCTCAAGGTTGGGGATGCCGCCCCGTATCACCCCAAGAAATATTCAAGAGGTAAAAGGTTGAAGCTTGGGGATGCCCAAGGCATCCCCTTCTTCATCAATAGAAATCCCAGGTTTCTTCCAAACACTTCATTTTTATTGTTTCATGCACAGTTGTGTTGTTCTTGGAGCGTATTTGTTTTTGTTTTTGGGATTTCGTTTGCTTAGTTTGCTGAATAAATTGGTTGGACTCCCTCTTTCATACATTGGTTTTCAAATAGTTTGGTTTGGATTGGAAAAGAGTAGGAAAAGTTCATGCTTAAGTGGTAAAGAGAGTTTGTTTTTGACTAGGGCCTATGCTTTGTCATGCCATGCTCGATATTGTTTTGGCTTTATGCTTAGTATTCTTTGCTGTAGCATGGCATGTTATAAACAATTTATATTGCTTAATGTGCCTTGAAAGAATCAAGCGTTGTTTTAGCATATTAAAGCATAGTATTGTAGTATTCTCCTTTGATGCTTTATTTGGATTGACTTGGCGCATGCTCACACCATGTTATGACTATCCAAAGTCACCATAAGCCTTTATGATCCTTTAGTTTTCAACTTGTAGTATCACTTTATGCTCTAATCAATGATGTTTTGTCGCTCTGCATGATTATGGCCATTATTGCTCTCTTAGTGTGTCGCCCGCCTTTTGCTAGCCTCCAAAGCAAGTATGAGTTCCACTCATGCATCCAACTCCTTAAACCAAGTTATTCCAAATAGTCCACCATACTTACCTATTAGCGTATGCTTTTCCAAGTATATTCATGCTTTTGTTTACCTTCCAAATTAAACTTGTTATGAGAAAACTAGTGATTAAAGCTCTCACGAACTTGACGACACACTTTACTTTTCTTGCCCTTAATAAACTTGAACCATTGTGTCTTCTATGTTGTATATGCTTGCACTTGTTTGTTGGGAATTAGCAGAACCATGCTATCATGGGGAACGCTTTCAACATTGCAATCGCATTGCACCTAGTTGATATCATGCTCTTTTGTCTATGGATGTCAAGTGTGAAATGAAAGGAGCTTGTAAGTCCATGGAGTTATGTATATGTGTTAGAGAAACGCCTGGGCCGCTGGTCTAATCCATGCTGATATGGTGGAAACCTGCAGCGTAACCATAATGAGCTGTCTATGAAGCATTCTTCTTATAAAAAAAGAGTCCTATATTGAGAAAAAGAGGAAAAAGAAAAAAATGAGATTATGAAAAGAGGAAAGAGAGAAAAAAGCACCATATTACCATGGTAAATAAGAAGATTGCTGAGATGCTTGTTGTCTGCTTGCCTTGTTATTTTGATATGGGGATTCTTACGTATCATCGGGCAAGGGGTACCCCATTGGCGGTTCTCTATGATACACATGTCCTTACGATGACAAGAACTTACCAGTGACTAAACTTGAGTAGCATGAGAAGCGGCCCTCGTATTCAAGGGACATGAGAGTTCGAACTTATACTTTGTCAATCATATACTCCATAGTTTGTTCACTTTAACCTTAATCACCTTAAAGATGCTTATGATAGGGGCAATGAGAGCTGAAAGCTATAAGTACCATAATTTTTGGAAGCTCTTTATGAGACTTGAATGCCTAATTACTTGTATGAAGGCCTTACTTCCACTTATATATTGAGTCTTCACCTTCTATCTTTATGCACCTACTTTGAGAGCATAGTGGCCATTCTTAGTTCTATGTGCATTGTCCCAAGACTTGTTGATTGATGCATAGCTTTGATATTGCTTGTTTTAAACTATTTGTATCTAGTCACTCTTATGAATGTTGAAGGTATCCTATGCATTTATGTTTGCTACTCTATGAGGGACAAGCTGAATGCCACTATGCTATGTTTTCTTTATGTGAAACAAACAAACATCTTGCAAAGCATTATTATTCATGAATCTTTTGTTTGTGCCTTTTCATGTTGCAACATAGTTTCTTTGTCTTATTGCTAGAACTTTGTCTTTCATATTATGATTGAAGTACTATGATACCAGCTTCGAATGTTTTACAAATAATTTGATCAAGTTTATGAT
This sequence comes from Avena insularis, assembly GCA_023614405.1. Classification (NCBI taxonomy): domain Eukaryota; kingdom Viridiplantae; phylum Streptophyta; class Magnoliopsida; order Poales; family Poaceae; genus Avena; species Avena insularis. Next base: position 222,109 of record JAJUPC010000510.1, on the reverse strand, counting down.
GGTGCATGCCACCTCAAAAATTATTCTTTCTTTTTATCACTTACCTACTCGAGGACGAGCAGGAGTTAAGATTGGGGATGTTGATACATTGATAACGTATCCATAATTTTTGATGTTCCATGCTTGGTTTTATCTACTTTCTTGTGTTTTGTTCCAACTTTGGAGTACATTTCATATGATTTCTTGGACTAACCTATTAACAAGAGCCACAGTGCTAGTTGCATGTTTCTGCTGTTTTTGGTTCCAGGAAAGTCAGAAAATGAATATTTTCGGAATTGGACGGGACAAAAGCCAAAGTTCCTATTTTACCGGAAGACTCACGGAGCCAGAATACGAGATGGAGGAGGGCTGGGCCTGGCCACACCCCTGTGCCGTGCTGTGGCATGGTGTGGGCCCCTCCGCACCCCCTCGGTCTCCCTCTCGCCTATAAGAGCCTCCCGATGCAAAACCCTAAATCACAAGCCTCCAGCCACTTAAAGTTCCAGAATACGCCACCGAAGGGGAGATTCGGGGGACAGAAAGTCTTTGTTCCAGCACCCTACCGGGACGGGGAAGTGTCCCTAGAGCCATCTCCATTGATCTCCACCACCATCTCCATCACCATTGCTGATTCCCATGATGAGGAGGCAGTAGTTCTCTCTCGAGGCTAAGGGTTCTACCGGTATCTATGTGTGCATCTCTCTCTCTATGCATGATCATATTGTGATCATGAGCTTTGTAATCAAGTAGATTTACCTTGCTACTCAAGTGCTTTAATAGATCTCTCCTCTCCCCATGTGTGTGAAGTTGACAGTGTGCAGACCATGATGGTACTTAGGCTAGAGATTACAAATATTTGTTATGAGTTATATTTGGAGTTGGATGTCTTTATGAAATTGTGGTGTTTGTTCGAACCATCTAGTGCTCAAGGTGACAGTGTGGGGTTATCTAGATGGGAAAGGCTTACTTTGAGGTGTGCTGTTATAGCCCTACCATCGATTAGAGTGTCCAACCGGAGAGTAGTTCAACGTAGTATCATAAAGAAGAATATATTTATATGAGCGTGTTCACTAGTGAAAGTATGATACCTAGGCCTTGTTTCTAAGCATTGAAACACCGTTTGCTACTAGATCTGTTACATGTGTGCTTGCTTCTATCTTTATTTCAGTTTGTCTTTAGTCTCTTTCACGCCATCAAGCTCTTTTCTCGCACTGCTACTACTTATAATTATCCATACCACTTGTATTTCTATCTCTTCATTAACTAGTGCACCTATACACCGACAAGTGTATTGGTGTGTTGGGGACACAAGAGACTTCTTGTATCTTGATTGCAGGATTGCTTGAGAGGGATACCTTTGACCACTTCCTCCCCGAGTTCGATAAACCTTGGGTGATCCACTTAAGGGAAAACTTGTCATTGCTGTTCTACAAACCTGCACTTGAGGCCCAACAACTGTTCACAAGAATAGAAGTGCGAGACATCACTTCCTAACATGGCAAGGAACATATCGACAAAAAACAGCCATTTCTCTTATGCAATTTAGAAACAATGACTAATTTTTCTGCAAATTTCTTTGTATGCTATCAATAGAAACAATCCATTTAACTCACAAACCATTGTATCTTCGGTTCCCACATGCATAGTTAGTACAAAAATGAGCTACGGTGATTCTTCTGCCTAATGGAAATATGCCCTAGATGCAATAATAAATTTTATTATTCTATATTTCCTATTCATGATTAAGTTTATTTCCGTGCTATAATTATATTAGTTCCAGATAATGAGTGTTTGGAGGAAACCCCTAATACATGTGTGGAATCATAAACACCATTTAGATATCCATAGTCTCGCCTCTAAGACTAGTTCATGTATCATTGATAGTCCCAGTTTCCTGACTATGGGCAAAAGGACAATGTGTTGATGAGTTGCCGGTGATATATTAGATCCGAGTTATTGGGAGAACAACAACGATGGATAGACCCAACATGATCTACCGTGAAACACATCGTCAATATTGTTATCGGTAGTTTCTCACAAACAATGTATTGCCTTTACTAAATATTGTTTGACCGCAAGACATGTGTGAACTTGGGTACAATATGGACGTCACAAGATTCTTCAAACATTGCTCTTAATAGAGTAATCATAAAGTTGATACTTGCTCTTACCGGATGGTACGCTAATTATTCACATGGGGTGCTTGCGGAAATTGCTACTCCTGATGATGGAGAGATACACTGGGCCCACTCATGTGATATGGTGCTCGCCATCGCCCGCTGCATACATGATCAAGTTATTGAACACATGAACATCGAGAGTGCAGTATGAGTAAAGAGTACATGCTTAGTAACAAGAATAACCTAGTGTTTCATCTCAGGCAATGTAAAGTATTGGCGACGCAATCCAATATGTATCGGACATAATATAGTGGTTCACACGATAAAGATCTTCGTGTTATTTGTAGGGGTTACTATGTGTATCAAGACGCCAATAGTAATCATTGTCGTGGAATGAGTTCCGTACATGTACACAAATACCCGAACCCATAGGGTCACACACTTAAGAGTTCAATGGCATTAGAATATGAGAGTGAATGAAGATTTAGTAGAGAAGTAGTTCCGAAGGTGTTCAAAGTGTCTCGGAATATATCAGAGGTGTCCGAAATATTAATGAGAGTGTTCGAAATAAGTTTTGAGCATTAATGAGATGAGAGAAGGGTTTCGAGAGTGTCTCATATGGTCTCTTAATGGTTCCAAGAGGTCCCCGAAGTGTCCGGAATGGCCCTGTGGAGTGTCCCAATGGTTCTAGATAGAAGGAGCCAAGGTTCCGTAGGTTATGTAAGGTTCTAGAAGGTACCGGGTGACCCAGTCATCTTAGGATGTTTGAAAGGTTCCATAATAGGCGAACTATCGCTGACGTAAGGGACAATGAGATGTCCCCTACCCTAATTCGGATTGGTCAAAGGAGGCAGTTTTGGAGTAGGTTTGGATTAACCTACACCTACCGAAACTCATCCAAACTTTAGGGATGCGTCAAGGATGACCCAAGGTTCCAGGCCTTGCCGCCTATAAAAGAGAACCAAGGGTCACTCCAAGTGGCACTCAAGTCATTCCCTTAGCCACCCAAGCTACCGCCGCCTCCTCCCGGCCAAAACCCTTGCCGGGGCACGACCCGCCACCACGCGCATGCTGCCGCCGCTGCTCCTCGTGCCGCCGCCTATCTTTTACATCACCTGGTGTGGTGCTAAACCCTAGGAGGGTGTGCCCTAGGTACTTATTCTTCATTTACACCTAAGTTGCCGCCAAATTCTACCTCCATTTGAATCTAATCTAGATGGGACCATGGAAGCACCGCCGGATCTTCATCAACATGTTCTGCTTGACTATGTGTTCTTAATCACACCTCGATGAGGTTCCAATGATCTCGTACGTGTGGATACCAGTGGAGGTGCGACACTTGGAGCACTTTATCGTGGGGATCTTCACAAGGAGAAATCTTCTCATGACTAATCGACTAGTTGCGGGAATCAACACACCGACTACATCAACAACACCGTCTTCATCGGTGCATGTTTGTGGGATCCGTCCATGGGATAATACATCTCCTCATGACTTGCTAATGCTTGTTGCAGGGATCGACGCACGACCAACCTCGTCATCGACAACTTCCGCTAGATCGATCTTCAAGGGAAATGATCCATTGCCTCTCTCCTTGCATATGATCCTGGTTATGCGCTAGAAAATTTGTGTTGCATAGTGCGTTCCCCAACAGTGGTATCAGAGACAGTTTTATGCATAGGCATAGATACTGATAGAGGAATCATTGAATTCTAGCATTATTGATCTTGTTATGCTTCCCAATTGTTGCAATTTTGATCTCGGAGGTATTGTGTGATTAGCAGGCTGAGCCGACTATACGATCTTTGGATCGAGATTGGTTTGTCAAGTGTACTTTGGGTGTATGAAACAGCTTTGTGAGGTGCCTATTTTTCCGCAATAGCATGAGAAAGATATTTTGCATGTTGGGATTCTACGGAATTGGTTGAAATCCGCACGGGGTTCACGCGTAAAGATGAAGTCTAGTGAAGCTACAGTTTTTATTTTTAGCACTATGGGGACACACCCTGAATAAGTTAAATAGCAAACAAGTGAATCATGATGCCTACTTGCCACATAGGTTAAGTACGGTTCTCTTCACAACCATAGAGCCCCGTAATATAGCAAAGCATGTTCGAAGCATCTAACTTGTTTTTGCAGGGAAGTGATGTGGTACAACAATGTGATGTTTGCAATGTGATGTATGATATGTGTTATGTTGTAATATCACAGTATGAGTGGCGGAAGCCACGATGATTGTCATATTATTATTGTAATAGCCATAGTTGTTTTTACTTTATTGGCTAGAGTAGCAATAGTTGTAAGAGCAAGGTGTGGCGATGATGATCCAAGAAATGATGGACCTCGATGCTATGCCCATGGCGCGAGAAGATATTCCTGGTGCTGGAAGATGTTGATGATGGAGAACGCTATGAAGTGCTATAATTGATGACCGCAAGTGCATAGATCATTTGTAGCTAGTTTCGAAACAAAGATATCGATCCCACAAGGAGTAGGAGTCTGAAGTCTAATAACTCTTGAAGTAAATATTACAATAGAAATGCTAGATAAAGTTCTAAGTGACAAGTTAAAATGTGAGTATTGTGTAAAAAGGTGTTTTTTGGTTTTAGGTATAAGAGAAATAATAAAGTAAAGTAAAAGAACTGAGTACATAAAGTAAGTATCGCATATGTAAGAGAGATTGGAACTGTAGTAGGGAAAAAGCGTTCTCAGGGAGTAGCAGATACACCACTAGTATTATAAGGATCTAAGATAAAGATTATCATGATGAACATTCTCAACTATGTATGTGTTGGAGGATTCCATATTTGACAAATAGGCAGACCGCTGCTCACATCATCCTCATAACTACAACAACAAAGAATCGACATCAATCGAATTATCATGCTATTAAGGGACGAATCAGAGGGACATATCCCATGGAATGGATAGTGTTCCGTGAGTTTACTTGGTTTCCCATGTTGATACGTAAGGGGTGCCAACAACTTTATAGTCACTGTAAGTGCTAGCACACCTTCGTCTACCAACAAGTAGTTTCATCCATCAAGTCCCCACAAGAGGCAAATATTGAGAGGTCGACTTCTCTCAACATCAAGATGTAGAAAATCTAACACATGGTCACAACGATGAATATCATAATAGACTTTATCTTATTTCAATCTCATACTAGGGTTTCTCCATCTCCCCAAGAACTAATGATCTACTTAGACATGGAGGCAATCAACATCATAGCAATGGTAATGGAAACAATCATAGATGAATAATACTTGTATAAATCCACAATGACTACGAGAATTACAAAAAGATCTAGACAAGATGTAGATGGGATGGGATGGTGGTGATGTAGTGGTGGATGATGAAGATTGATTCCTTAGCCTTCGGATTCAAGGCAAGGCGAAGATGGATCCTTGGTGGATGAGTTCCCCCTCCATATGCCTTCCGGAGGTGAGGTTTCTGTGATTTCTAGGTGTTCTGTATGTTGTCTCCTTGATCCAGTTGCACGGGGTGAAACTATTTGAGGAGCCGGAGGTGGTGCCAACTATACGGCTGGAGCTATACGGCCAGAAAAGTTGCCCCAGTCATATAGTTGGTCGTTGGACTCTCTGCCTCCCTTGTTCGCTTCTGGTTTTCTTCTAGTATTATTAATATTTCCCAAATAAGCGATTTACATTGTTTTTGACTCCTTTTCCCCGTAGTACAACTGCTCTAAGAATTGTATCCATCATCTGTCCTGATCCTGGTGAAAACAGACATAAAATGTACCGCGCGAGCATCGTAAAATACCAAGGTCCTACATCTACAATGTAAAATAATAATGTAAAACATGATGCAAATTTGCACTCATAAACTTCCCCAAGCTTAGATTTTTGCTCGTCCCGAGCAAGTTTTAGCTTAATGGATGTGATCTTCATATTCATGAAGCTAAGTTGATAAAATAAATGAGGGAGTTGCAGCATGTGTTTATCATGTACGATACATGGAAATGAGTTCATGAATAGTAACTTACTCGAACCATCTGAATAGTATTAGCAGGCTTCCACACCTTAGTGATCAACAATTCATAAAATATGACTCTCAACATAATGTAAAAGTATCCAGTTCAACCGAATGAGTTAGCGAGGCAGTCCCAAGTGTTTTAGGATCAATGTATTCACTTGGGATTTAGAATCTCAAAAGTGTCTCTTTGTCATACTACAATAAAGTGGTATATGCCAACTTGCTCTTTGCACACTCGCCCTTTTTCTTCTTCCTTTTCTTTTCTTTTATATATATGCTGACACTTTTGTTTAAGTGGTGTGCAAAGGAGCTATCCATACATTCCACTTCATGTAGGAATTTAAAGTTTATCATTCTCAATTACATAATTACAACTTTATATGAAGCATTCTTATGACTTGAAGATTCTACCTCGACTTGTACTCACTCTATTTTGATAGCATTTTCATTTTCCTTTGTTCAAGGTTTCTTTTTCAACTTAACTATATAGATTTTTCTTATATCAAACTATAGAATTACAACATATTGACCAAATTATGTTTAGGCGTTCCATTAATACCAATGGTGTGGAAGACTCCTATTATTATCATCAAGTGCAAGTAAAATTATACTCAAGCCATTCATATATCAATAAAGAAAACACAAACTCAATATTGCTCCATATATAATAATAAACTCGGAATTTCATAAAAGGGACCGACTATTCCTGAAGGGAATTCTAATGTTGTAAACTTTTATTGCTAGTTTGAACTAGTGTGAAAATAGTAATAAAAACTTATAGGATAGATTACAAGGTCTTAAAGATCTCCCCAAGCTTGATCAAGTTACCGGGATCAAATAATCCCTTGCGATTATTTGATACCTTGATTGTTGTAGATCACTGTGGTGCCATGGCATGTAACACCATGGTGCATAGCTTCTTGTTGGTCTCCTCCAAAGCAGTTATGCGGCTGTAGCACCTCCGCAAATTAGACTGTAGAGTGTCCACTCTATCAGCGAGCTTAGTCACCAACGGAAGGAGGTCTTCCTTCTTCTCCATCTCATTGAGACAGTGACAGACCTCAACACGATGAAGTAGCTCCTTCTTCTGATATATCTACAATTCCCGCACGTGATCCTTGGTCCCGGGGACAGCTTCTTCTTCGTCATCCATAAATGATGGATCGGGGAAGTGGAAATCGTACCTCCACTCTTCTTGAGGCTTGACCTTCATACGAGCACTAATGGTTGGATTCGAGAGTGGTTCATCCATTCTCTTGCTAGCACCTGCATTCACTATTTGATAATTCCTTACGCCAGCGGCCTTGGATCCGCTAGATGAACTTGACCTTCTCCACGCCCTTTTCCATGTGGCTTGCATCTTCTCTCTCTTGTTGAGATTTCTTCATTGCCACCCAATTGATCTCGGTGGAACATATACATCACGGCGGATGTAGACGCCAACCACGCCATCATCGAAATCGTTGTTGAAGTAGCTTGATCGACGATTCTTTGTACCTTGGGCTAAACCTCTCCACCTCCTTGTCATCGTCCTCCATGGACGGGCTGCTAGAGCGGTCCCTAGAAGGAGCGATGAGACCCAAGGGTTTTCCACGGCCTGGGACGGGATAGCACATCGCTAGATTGGTTCCTGGAGATTATGATTAGAGAGAGACAATGGCAGTATATAAGGGGGTTCAGAGGTTGGTAAAACTCACGAGAAACACCAAATTGTCGCCCAAGAAAAGAATCTAAACGAAACGGGGAAAGAAATCATGGATTTGGAAGTTCCTTCATAGAACGCACTAACTATACGGCACTCAGATAGCTCCGGCCAGATAGTTGGTTCCGGCAGATATTTCCAAATATCTCGAGTCCAGTCGATTAAATCATTTACTTGGAATCGATAATAATGTTTTGTCGATGAATAAACGAAACAAAAAATGAAAAACAGTCCGAGAGTATAACAACTATATGACCGGAATTTCCGCCGGTCAGATAGTTGCAATCAGATAGATAGAGACACCAAAAGAAAAAAGTGTCAGAGTTTAACGACCAACTATACAAATGGAATTTTGGCTCTATCAGATAGTTGCATCAGATAGGCTCATGTAGCGAAAACAATTTCACTTAAGATGATACAAAGAGTTCAACGACAAACTATATGGACGGAGCTTCCTCTCCGGTCGTATAGCCCGCCCGTATAGTTGGCAAAACCCCTCTAAAACTTCAAAAAAACACAAGGAATTCAAAGGCAGAATTTTCAAAAGTAAAAATTCTGAAAACAAATCACTTATTTGGGTAAGAACACTTACCTTGCACTTAAAATTGTTTATTCGGGAATGAAAAGTTCCTCCCACAACAAAGACTTCTTCTCTCTTGGAGGAATTGACCTTAATTCATTGAATAATTATCGTAAACAAAAATCACCATGACTAATGTTCCTCTCAATAAGATTGTTGTCTTGTGGGGAAATCATTGACACTGCATCCAACATCTTTATTCCTTGCCTCTGCATAATCTGCAACTCAAATTCTTGAAGTGAAAGAATCTACAGGATCAGTCTTGGCTTATGGTCTTTCCTTTCGAGGAGTTCTTTTAAGCCATCATGATCTGTGTGAACTCTTACCTTTGTATCAACTATATATGAACAGAATTTATCACAAGAGAAAAATATAGCAAAAATTTCATTTTCTTCCTTAGGGTAATTATTTTGAGCACCATTAAGAGTTCTACTAGCATGATGTATAATATTAAATCTGCGACCAATATGTTGTCCCAGAGTTACTCCTACAACATCATCACTAGCTTCACATATTAAGTCAAAGGTTGTATCCCAGATAGGTGGTTTAATAATAGGAGCGCGAGATAAAGCATTTTTGAGTCTACCAAAGGCTTCAAGACACTTATCATCAAAATTAAATCTTATTACCTTTTGCAGGAGGTTAGTTGTCGTGGTGGTGTCATGGCAGATGCCATGGATAGGCTAAAGGTGGGGACTAATACACGCTAGGGGAATCCAGGGAGAGATAGTGAGGTGATTCCTCACACAGAAGTTTGTATTTGCTTTGCTTTCAAGATTACAAGTGCTCCTAGAGCTGTATTGGCAAGAGGAGGAAGAAGGAGCTCTCTTACTCGCGCACACTGTTCACCCTTAAAACCTTAACCAAATCAGAATAGCGGAACCCCTTCTACAGAGGCCCTAGCCCTCCTTATATCGGCGGGGGGGGGGGGGGCTAGGTCTCCACTTAGGGCATACGTGGAGGCATATTCCTAAGAATATGCCTTCTCCCAAAGTAGTGCCGACTGGTGCTTTTCTCCACACACACATGTAGAGGCTATGTGAGCCTCATGGGCGCCTGCCACCGACATGGGCGTCGCCACCCTTGTCGGCCACGCCGGTGGTCCTGCCTTGTTCCGCTTGGCCAGCAAAGGCGCATCAGGCTTCTTTTGACCAGCGAGATTCCTTCCTTCTCCTAGAAGCTAGATGTGACCCGGATCATAGCTGATCCGGCCACACCCATTCCTGCATACAAGTTAAACATGCATTTCCGACTTACTGCTTAAGTCGGTTGAGACTTAGTTAGGCGGACGCCCCTGGTCCGGGTTACCCCGTGATTCGGCCTGCCTTGAGGTGACTCGGCCAGCATCCGCTTTGGCCTTGCCGAACCTCGGCTAACTCGGCCTTTATACCCCGGCGTGACCCTACCCGGGGGTATCCCCCCAACATTAGTCCCCGAAGCTGGTGCGGTCTTAGCTGCCTTGGCCGCTAAGGCCACATCAGGTTCAATTATGTTTGAGCTTTGGTCGTTATTTCCGAGTTTCCTCCTTGTCTCGGATTATATGGATTTACGTTCCCCTTGCACGTTCCAAGTTTTCACTTGCCAGCCGGGTTACCACTTCAACTCGGACCTCATGGTTTTACTTTCCCTATGCACATTCCAAGTTTTCACTTGCTGGCCGGGTTACCACGGTCCTATCCGTGTCTTGCTTCCTTCTCTCGTACGCCAACCCACGTGGAGGCTAATCATTATGTTGCCTTATTTTAAGGGCCAGCACAGTAACCGCCGCAGTAATTGTCGCCATCACTGCGCTGGTCACGCCACGCCCCTCCTCGTTTACCGCATCAACGCGTCACGTCATGGGATCAACTTCGCTCTGTGGCCTTCCGTGTGGCTCCTTGCTGATTGGACGATGCGGGTGATACACGGCCACTGTGTGTGGCGTGCCCATAGGACATGATCCCACATTCTCCCCGTGGGAGAGGTTAAATAGGGGAGGGGCGCATCCCTTAGGCTTTTTCCCCATCGCGCCCTCGCCTTTGCTCTTCTTCTTCTTCGTCTTCCTCGTGATCGCGCCAGTGCTTCCAAGTAAGCAGCCGCCACACTTTTCCCCCACACCTCTACATCGTTGCCACCGCTACGTGCCTCCTTCACCATGGGTCGCTGCCAATCTAGGCCGTTGCCCCCCACTGCCTCTAGCGCCAGCGAGGGAAGTGAGCACCAGATGATGGAGGAGGAGCTCGTCATCGCCGAGCAAGAGATGGAGGAGGACACCGTGGCGGCGGACCGTGGTGCATGGGCCGGGTCCTGGGTCTGCCAAGATGACCTGGATTGGCTCTACCGCACAAGATGCATCCCTGCTGGCGTCGCCGCTCGTCTTGCCTCCGCTGGCCTGGCCTCACCCAATCCGTGAGTACGTCAGGTTTTGTCCCACTTCCTGGGGTTTGGTTTGCCGTCAGCGACTTCTTCTGGGATTGGCTTAGCACCTACGAACTCCAGCCGCACCACCTTCCTGCCAACGCCATTACTTCTCTTTCTGCTTTCGCCTCCACGAATGAAGGCTACGCCGGACTATGGCTCATGAAGGAGCTCTGGATCCGGTTTTTCGGCCTTCGACGTAATGTCATTCCGAATGTAGAGCTAGATCCGGAGGACAAGTAGCTCACTCAATTTGGAGCTGCGTCCATCTCACCCCGGAGATTTTCCGTTTTCCCCCGGGTCACCGGGCTGGACTCCTACAAAGGGTGGGCCCTGAATTTCTTTTATGTCCGGAATACGGGCACTGAAGACTTGATCCGGCTGCTTCCCTATACTCTGGGTCCACCTAACCCGGAATTGTGGGACGTCATCCCCAAGAAGCCCACGGCCTTGGCCAACCAGGTCAACAAGAGGTTCACGGAGCTGAAGAAGCTCGGGTTGCGCAACGAGGATGCTATGATCACGTTCGTGCGCAACCAAATCTCCCTTCTCCAGAAGCGCACCCACAAGGTGTGTCACATGAGCTTCGGCCGCGACCCCAACCAGACCTCTTCCTTCGAGCTGAGCAACACGGAGATCTATCGCCGGGTTAAGGCTCTCTTCACCACCCACAAGGACTTCTCCGCTGAGTGGACGTGGGGAATTGAGCATTTCTACCGTGACAGGCTTCCTCCCGCGGTAAGCTTCGTGGCGCAAACTTACTCCGGGTTTAATTAAATGTCGGTCATTGTTGTATTTTTGACTCTGTTGTTCATTCTTTTCCTCAGCAATTCCTTCAGCAGACCCTCGAGGATGGCACCGATCCGACCTTAAGTGGGCGCCCACCGAGACCCCGAACGAGGAAGAGCCGACCAGAGATGTTCCTCCCGATGACCGACGCCACGGTTACCCACCGTAAACCCTCTTCTATTAGAGATTGGCCCGATGATGAAGATGACTCGATGTCGAGGTGATTGAACCTGCTGATGCTGTCCCCCTTTCTTATGCTTTTCCGGCATTAGCTAACCCGTGGGCATATCCACGAGGACCTCCCTTGCTACGGGCGAACCTATTCCGATAAGCGCCAAGAAGAAGCACTGAGCTACATCAAGTTCCTCCAACCTTCTCAGCCCGCCAAAAGGCGAAAAGAAGTCCGAGACAAACCGCCCAAGCCAGCAGTAACGCCCAAAGACGAAGGGCTCGGAAACCCAAGGAGCCCCAAACCTCGGACACGTAAGTCTTTTTTCCTCTACAACTTGTTCTTCCTTGCATTGTTGTAGTCTTTCTTCTGAAATTATTTGATTTGGTAGGGCTGTGATGGAGGTCCCTCAGAGTGGATCTAGCATCTCTTAGATGATCCGACCAAGCCCTTCTCCCCCTCGTGGACGTAGTCACGCCTCACGAGCCCTATTCCAGAGGGTTCTGTGTCTGCTCCGAGTTCTGCTCCACCTCGTCAAGAGGGGGGTAACCTCGGAGAGGGGGAGGCTGGCCCAGCCGAGGCGGCGGCATCCACAACTTTAGCTTCGCCGCAACCAGCAACCACCAAGACTCCCTCGGCACCAGCACCAAGTCCGGCAGCAAGAAAATCAGCAGCTGCACCAAGTCCAGCAACAAGAGCACCAGTGCCAAGCTCCTCCACCTCATCCGAGTCTTCTCAACCTCGGCGAGGAACTACCCCGGTAGCTCCTAAGGGAAAATCCGCTGCAACCACTTCCTCTTCCCAGCAAGCAAAGGGCAAAAAGGCTCCTGACGCTACTAAGGCAGCATTCGTCGAGGCTGGACATCGTACTCTCGCATCCATGCTTCCCAAGAAGGCTCCAGCAGCGAAGGATGCCCCTGCCGAGCCAACTGATGAACATCAGATGGTTCTGCACACCAGCCCAGCCCTTGCCTTGGTTGAGAAGAAGGAGGCGCACGCGAAGGGCTTGCTGGCGCCCCATATGTCCACCAACGAGCGATATCCTCCGACCTTGATTGAATTCGTCAACAACTGGAACAAGGCGGAGTTCGTTCATGACGAAGACCTCCCGGAGACGTTTGGCCCTGCCGAATTCTCCGCCCAAATGAACACAGCTGCTAAGGCAATAAACCTCGCGGGCCGGATGATGGAGGTATGTCACTTCCCCTTTATATGTTGTAGATAATGATGATATAACCATTAGTCCCTGAGCCTCCGGGGGAGTAACTTGTTACTCGGCCAGATGCTCCTTAGAAGACTAACATTGCTCCGTGATAACTTCAAATATGCACACACCTAGAGCCGGGTTAAGTTCCACTTGGCCCGGATCTTGTAAACTTCGGATATGCACACACTTAGAGCCGGGTTAAGTTCCACTTGGCCCAGATCTTGTACACTTCGAATATGCACACACCTAGAGCCGGAAGTTCCACTTGGCCTAGATCTTGTACACTTCGAATATGCACACACCTAGAGCCGGGTTAAGTTCCACTTGGCCCGGATCTTGTACACTTCGAATATGCACACACCTAGAGCCGGGTTAAGTTCCACTTGGCCCGGATCTTGTACACTTCGAATATGCACACACCTAGAGCCGGGTTAAGTTCCACTTGGCCTGGATCTTGTACACTTTAATATACACACACCTAGAGCTCAAGTTAAGTTCCAGCTTGGCTGGATATTGTACACTTCGAATATGCACACTCCTAGAGCCGGGTTAAGTTCCACTTGGCCCGGATCTTGTACACTTCGAATATACACACACCTAGAGCCGGGTTAAGTTCCACTTGGCCCGGATTTTGTACACTTCGAATATGCACACACCTAGAGCCGGGTTAAGTTGCACTTGGCCTGGATCTTGTACACTTCGAATTTGCACCAAGCTAATTTATGCTTCTGTACTCTTTTTAGGTGACCACCAATCGCCGGAGTGCTGAATTCCAACGTCTGCTAGATACTCACAAGATGCTACGCGCAAAGCAGAATGCACTTCTCGTGGAATATGAGAAAAGGGGTAAATTTCTCCCCTGTCGCTTCTCCATTTTTCTTCATCTTCCTCTGCCGAACTAATCTCATCATTCGGTTTCCGCAGCTGGGGTGGAGGCTGAGAACAAGATTATGCGGAAGAACCTAGAGCAGATCAAGGGTATGTCATTTTTGTCCGACCTTACTATGCTTTCCATCTCCTTTTCTCCTTGGCTCGGCAAACATTCATACCTCGGCTCTGCCGGGTCAACACACTATTTCAGCATCTCTTGAAGATAGTGTGCCTGTTCGATATGATGCTGCATTTTCTCGAACAAGTAGGGCAGCATCAAACCGAGCTCAAGAAGCAAGATGATGAGCTCGCCCTCCTCCGGACCAAGGACGATGAGATCGCTAGGCTCAAGGCCGAGATGGAGAAAATGAAATCTTAGCACCAGTCTGAGCTCCAGAAAGTTGGCCAGGATTACACAGAAGAGCGCGAGCGCCTCAATCTCCAGATCGCCAAGGACCAGGATCTACTCAAGGAGTCCGACATCCAGCTTGGGTCGGCGAATGCTGAGCTTGTGCAGCTTCGCAAGAGGCGTGATGACTGCACCAGGGAGTTGACCCGGATCCTCAGCCATATATCACGTAAGTTCCTTTCCCTTATCCGACATACTTCTCCGGGTTACTTCATATGTCTTTTCTTTAGCTTCTTCCTTTGTGTCGTTTCTAGGCAAATTTCCAGAGGGCACCGCTATCGCAAGCGCTGCAGTTTCAGATTTCCGCCGAGAAAGGGGTACTCCCGCCACTCCTGACGGTGAAGAGATTCCCTATGACATGGAGGACCTGTTAGTCAGCTTGTCATCTCACGTGGAGCTCATCAAGAATTATGGCAAGGACATCCTCGATGTTGCAGTTCGCATCTTCAACACGTTCTGGCCCAGAGAAGATACTCCAAAGACCACCACAATTCTTGTTGAGAAGCTGATGGAAACCGAGACCTAGCTCGACCTCTGGAGGGAGTCCGCTGGACGCGCAACAGCTGATACCGTTCTTCACCACATACTCACGTGGTACGAGAAGATCGATCTCAACCTCCTGACGCGCCTGCGCACCGGATCCAAATGGACGAATGACCCAGAGTGGGTAGCTCGGCGCCAGGCTTGCGCCCACAGCCTCATCGAGTATGCTCCCATTCATGAGTGGGTTGAGGGACCGAGCTTCCTGGAAGCCACTGGTGATGAAGGGGCTGAGAATGATGAAGATGGATTGGCCGATGCTGGAGAGGACGACGCCTCGGATATTGAAGATGGCGAAGATGACGCCGAACTTCCTCCTCCTGCTGCTCCTTGAGCGAAAAAACTTGAAAATTTATCAGATCCCCGGTATGCCGGGTGGAATTGTATCCAATACACATGTGATATTTTGCTACTAAGTTCCTATGTTAGATTAACTTGGGCGTAGTCCCCGAGTTTCTTTTTATTGTTCGTTCAATCTTTTGGCTCGGCTCGTGTCTACCTTGATTCGGTTTTACGACTTACGAATCCGAGCTTCAAAAATTGTCTTAACAATACTGAGAAACTTTTAGGCTTAGCTCAAAAATAAAACACCATAATAATTTGAAAGTAAATACAAGGTTAGTCCGAAAAACAAACGTCGGCTCGATTACGTTCTTTTCCTTAGTCGTTTTTCGTGTGCTACGCCATTCCAAACTTGTTCTCTTGCTTGCCATGAAGCCAATTCTTGTTGGAAAGCAGCAAGTCGAAGAGTTGGGTTGTTGGTGCTCACACACTACTAATCCGAGTTAAGTAGAACAACTTATTCTAGCTAACGCACAAAAAACAACCAATATTATTAAGGCAGTCCCCGAGTTACTGCTCGAGGTGCCAACATTTCATTGATAAGCTCATTGCCGGCATACATACCGACACATGAGAAGACTCGGATACATACACTTCTTTGCTAAGCGGATGAAGTAGAGCTACATTCCATGGACGCTTAGATTCCTCGCCGGACCTGTCCGCCTTGTTCTTTTCCTGTGGCTTTGCATCTATAAGATAATAAGAGTCATTGTGCAATGCTTTGCTAACAATGAATGGCCCTTCCCATGGGGGGGGGGGTAATTTATGCATGCCGGCGGTATGTTGCACCAACCGGAGCACCAGATCGCCTTCCCAAAAGACTCAGGGGCTTACTTTCCGGCTATTGTAGTGTTGGAGATTTTGCTGATATATGGCGGATCTAGACAATGCCAGTTCTCTCGCTTCTTCCAGCAGATCAACATCATTTTGCCGGGATTCTTGCACTTCGGCTTCTGTGTATTGGGTGACTCTAGGCGAATCATGCTCTATGTCGGCTGGTAATACAGCTTCTACCCCATATACCAGAAAAAATGGCGTATAGCCTGTTGATCGATTCAGAGTTGTTCTTAAACTCCATAGTACCGCTGGTAGTTCTTCTATCTAGCACCCCGCTGATCTTTGCAGTGGCTCAATGAGCCGGGGTTTTATCCCGGATAATACCAATCCGTTGGATCTTTCCACTTGTCCGTTTGATGCGGGGTGGGCTACTAAGGCTACGTCAAGCCGGATCTTCTTATCCCGGTAGAAACATGCAAATGCCCCTTCCACAAAATTTGTGCCATTATCAGTTATGATACTGTGAGGATAACCGTACCTCAAGATGATGTCCTTGAGAAATATTATGGCCGTAGCTCCATCACATTTTCTTATAGGCTTTACTTTGATCCACTTCGTAAATTTTTCCACCATGACCAAAATGTGAGTCATATTTCCCCTTGCTGGTTTGAACGGACCAACCATATGCAAGCACCATACAGCAAATGGCCATGTAATTGGTATGGTATTGAGTTCCGACATTGGCATATGTGTCTTGGTAGCATACCTCTGACAACCATTACATTTTCTCACCAGATCTTCTGCTTGCTCTAAGGCACTTGGCCAGTAGAATCCATGCCGGAAAGCTTTTGCTACCAAGGCTCGGGACGAGGCATGATGCCCGCATTCCCCTTGATGTATATCTCGGAGGATGTCAAGCCCTTCTTCTGGGTCAACGCATCGCTAAAGGACATTTGTCACACTCCTTTTGTATAGTTCGGAATTGATGATTATGTACGCCTTTGCCCTCCTCTGTGTTTGCCTGGATAGCACTTCCTCAGTGGGTAACGTTCCATCTTTCAGGAATTGAAATATAGGTAGTCCCCAAGCTGGTATTGCTCGCACAGGGAACACATCCTCATCAATATCCATCATATCCACCGGCATAACTTCAACCAGATTAGGCTGAGCAATCCTCGGGTCTTGCGAAGCAGTCCCCGGGTTCGCTGGGGTAGTCCCCGGGTTTGCCGAAGTAGTCCCCGGGTTTCGCGCGCCAGCTCCCATGTCAATGTCCATGGGCATAGCTCCGGATTCCGTGTCCTCCGGGACATAAATTGAGTCGGTTTCTGGGGACGGCTTGATGGATGGTTTCCTGAGGTGCTCTAATGCTACACCCGGTGGAATTGCTTGTCGGGTTGACCCGAGATTCGACAACATGTCGGCAGCCTCATTTTCCACCCGGGGTACATGGTAAAATTCGCATCCCTCAAAGTAACCAGATATCTTCTGCACATGAAATCTGTACAGTGCCATGTTTGGATCAAGGGCGTCCCACAGTTCCGACACTTGCTGTACCACCAAATCCAAGTCGCCAAAGCATATGATCCGTCGTATCCCAATCTCTTTTGCCACCTTGAGCCCATGCACAAGTGCTTCATACTCAGCGACATTGTTTGATGCCGCGAAATGGATCTGCAACACGTATTTCAGCTGGTCCTTCTTTGGCAAGGTAAGTATAACTCCGACACTTAGCCTGGTTTTTGTTTTTGATCCGTCAAAGTGCATCCGCCAATAGTTCGGATCTGGTAACGGTGGTTCGTATTGCACCTCGTCCCAGTCCACAAAAAAGTCCACCACAACTTGAGATTTGATTGCTTCTCTTCTATCATATTGTGGCGCATAAGGAGCTAGTTCAATTGCCCATTTTGCAATTCTCCCACTTGCATCCTTGTTACTCATTATCTCGGAAATGGGGGCCTCACATATGACCTTGATAGGATGTTCCTCAAAGTAGTGCTTCAGCTTCTTAGCTGTCATGTACACGCCATACGCCACCTTTTGATAGTGTGGATAGTTCTTCTTTGAGGCTGATAACACCTTGCTCAGGTAATACACTGGCCTTTGCACCGACTTTCATTTTCTCGTCAAGGCTTCCACCACTATCACTGCACTTACAACTCGGTTGGTTGCGACTATATAGAGCAACATTGGCTCCTTTGATAGTGGTGAGGCTAACACTGGTGCGGTGGCTAACATCTTCTTCAAGTGGGCAAAGGATTCATTATTCAAGGCCCAAACGAACTTATCCGACTTTTTCATGAGTTGGTAAAGAGGCAATGCCTTTTCTCCCAACCGACATACAAACCGACTTAGCGATTCTAGGCAACCCGTGAACTTTTGGACATCATTAAGACACTTCGGCAGTTCCGTTCGTTCGATGGCCCGGATTTTAGTTGGATTAACCTCGATACCTCGGCTGGAAACAAGAAAACCGAGCAAATTCCCAGCCAGGACACGGAAGGTACATTTTTTCGGGTTAAGTTTCATCCGGAACCTTCTCAAGTTCGCAAACGTTTGCCTGATATCGTCAAGGAGCGTTTTGCTTTCCTTGGTCTTGATAACCACATCATCCACGTACACTTGTACATTTTGACCAATTTGGTTGTGCAAACATTTTTGCATACATCTCTGGTATGTTGCTCCTGCATTACGTAAACCAAACGGCATGGTGCGATAGCAATAAGCCCCATACGGGGTAATAAACGCAGTCTTTATTTGATCATCCGGATTCAGAGGTATCTAATGGAAACCAGAATATGCATCAATGAATGACAACAATTCACATCCAGCAGTTGAGTCTATGACCTGATCTATCCTTGGCAGTGGAAATGGATCTTTTGGACACGCCTTGTTCAGGTTTGTGTAATCGATACACATTCGCCAAACCACCGCCACATTCGGCTCATCCTTCTTCTTTTCCACCAGCACCGGATTAGACAGCCAATCCGGGTAAAGAACCTCCATGATAAATCCCGCAGCTAGTAACTGAGCTATCTCATCTCCAATAAATTTCCTCCTATCTTCGGCAAAGCGGCGGAGAGGTTGCTTCACCGGCTTTGCTCCGGGTCTCACATTTAAAGAGTGCTCAGCCAACTCCCTCGGAACACCTTGCAAGTCCTGTGTGGACCAAGCAAAAATGTCCCAATTCTCACGGAGGAAGTTGACGAGCTCGCTTTCCTATTTATCACTTAACCCGGCACCAATTGTTACGGTGCGCTCCGGGAACATATCATCAACGGGAACCTTCTTGGTATCTTTCGTGGCTTGAAAGGAGACACTTCCATGCGGGTTACTCAGCGCCGGCTTATACTGCTGCGCGGACTGAGCCAATGCCGCCACCTCTTGAATTTTCCTTTTCTCCCGTGTAATCACCAAAGGACTCGCTGTTGATCCGCCGACGCACACTCCATGGAACGTCGGAAATCCCCAGCAATGGTAATCACTCCGTTTGGCCCAGGCAACTTCATCTTCATGTAACTTATGTGACAGCTTGCCATGAACTTGTTCAGCGCTGGTCTTCTGAGTAAAGCGTGATACGCACTTTCCAAGTTCACCACCTCGAACTCCAGATTTTCAGTTCGGCAGTTATCTCTCGTGTGGAACAACACGTCAACTCGGACCTTTCCTATGGGCTCGCAAGAAATGCCGGATATGATGCCATGGAAAGTTGTCCTCGTGGCTTGGAGCATGTTCTCCGAGATACCTAACTTGTGCATTGTATCCGCATACATGATGTTAATGTTACTGCCATTGTCAATCAGTACCTTGGAGAACCTCACATTGATGTTTGGCCCAATGAATGTCAGGTCCAGCACCAACGCATATGAACCAGGGCTTGGCATAAGCTTGGGATGATCCTTGATGCTCTAGGTGATTTCTTGGTCAGACCAAGGCATATACCTCGTCACTGCAGGCATTACTGCATTCACCTCCATGTGTCGGCGCTGCAAGCTCTTTCTATCTGTTTCCTCAGTGGTGAACACACAATAGCTCTGATCATGCTCTCTGTACTCATTTCTCCCCTCATTTCTGGGGTACCTCTGATCCGGCTGATGCTGATTTTCCACCGATGCAATCGCATCCCTTCTCTCATTGTTATCATACCTCGGCGGAGGGGGAGGCAACATTAGCTGTTGCATGTTCGCTCTGGAGAGCAATTGCTGTTGGGGTAACTCCTGCCGAGGTTGATCACTGCAGGGTGTCTGAGCATTCCCGAACCACCTTGTTCAATCTTGCGCATCCACTCACACTCCCTTGTCGTATGACCCACTGGGTTGCTCGGATTTGGTGTGTGGAACTTACACGGCTGATCCAACATCGACTCATAAGTATACCTTGGACGGTCCTTCTTTTCTTGCCACTGTTTCTTTTGCTCTGGCATCCAAGTTTTCTTGCCATCGTTTCTCGGAGTCCATTGCCCTCCGCTTCGATGTTGATCGCCGCCCGGGCTGATCTTGATTCATCCGCCAACCTGTTATAACCGTATCGATGATCCGGTCTATCATCTCTTCTTTTTCCTCTCAGAAGTTATTCCTCCGGGATGATCCGCCCATTTCTCTGGTAGTACTCATCGTTTGACTCGTTGGACACAAGCCTAGGTTGAGTCGGATCACCCAAAGCATACGAGTCAGCAATCCGGATCATCTCTGCCAATGTGGTGGGTATTTTCCTTTGTAACTTATGCCACAGCTCGCTTGCATATCTGCACCCTTGCGCAAACCATGCTATGGCCTGTGATTCTATCACGCCCTCACATGAGTTTCTCACGGTACACCACCGGGTTAAAAACTCTCGGTCCATCTCATTCGGTCTTTGCTTGCACATAGCTAGGGTCTGTGGCCTATTTGGCCTCTGATACATACTCGAGAAATTGTTGATGAACATCTCCTCAAAATCTATCCAGCAGTTAATGCTTCCGGGTGGCAAATTGTTCAGCCATACCCTTGCTGGGCCTTCCAACATATGGGGTACATATCGTACAGCCCATCTCAAGTTGCTCGTGGCAATTTTCACCGCAGAGCGTAGTTTATCAACCAATCTTCCGGCTTGGTACTGCCGTCATACGTCTTTGTGCCTCGGGGTAACTCGAAGTTGGGTACCGGTGGCTCCTTCATGATCCGGGGCCCAAAACACGCTGGACCCGGTGGACCTTGACATTCGATTTGTTCTGACCTATACAGTCGATCCAGCTTCAACCTGGCATCATCCGGCATCAAATCCCTGCTTCCCAATCTTGACCCTATCACATGATAGTCCGGCCTTGGGTATCCTGCGTTCACCATTTCCGAATCTCCATCATTGTACCGGTTTTGCTCTTGTGGAGAACCTCTCTGTTGCATACCTCGGCCGGCACTTTGCTCTTGCCTTGGTATATTCCGCTGCTGCGGTTGTCCTGCTCTGGTCGAGTTTCGCTGTCCGGCATTGCCGTTGATGGCATTCCCTTTACCGGCATTGCCTTGGTCGCGGTTACCTCGGCCAGCCTCACCTCGGCTCAAACTTTGTCGATCATCATTTTTCTGTGCTTCTTTTCCTTTCCCTGCCCATGTTGGGTCATACGGGACGATCTATTTGTTCCTTCTGGCCGAGGTTACTACCTCTTCTCTCCTTGGACCGCCATAAGGAGACGATGCGGCTCCAGCGGATTTCTCTGGGTTACCGATCGCCGAATGAACGATCTTAGAGGCCCCAGCCCTCTCCGGGTTAGCTCTGAGTAGTTCCTCATTTTGTCTGTTCGCGATCCGAACCAACTCATTAACCCTATCTTGTTGTCTTTGATGGGCCTCACCCGTTAGACCTTCTAACTCGGATGCAGCTGCATCCGCTGCTCTGAGGTTCTTTGCTGGGGTACTATACCTCGGCAGCCCCACGGACAAACAGTTTTCTGATTCCTCAACTCCAGTATCACCCTCTCTGTTCATTTCGCTCATGAGATTTCTCCCTTTACTTTTACAAAGATCAAATTTGTTTGCCTTTGCGTACTCACGCAGCGTCATGTTCAACGACTGCTGAGCCGCGACAATCTTTTTCGCCCCCTCTAGTATCTTTTGCCTAGTTTCCTCTAGCTCGGCCTGTGCCCGAGCCGGATCTACTGCTGCTACTACAGGGTTTGCCAAGCTATCCATCGCTTCCCTCAGCACATTCTCTGGCCTCTCTAGTCGAGGACCTCTTCCTTTCCTCGGTGCCTTAGGTGTTACCTCCGTATCTGGCGCCGGATCCTTGCTTGCGTCCGCACCAGGCGTAGTCATCATCACCTCTGCATGGTCCGGGGAGCGAGTGATACGCGCCCTGCGAACCACGGTGAGGGGCGGCTCCCCTGCCTCGACAACGTGCCACGGATGAACACATGACACGTCAACAGCAACGTAGACCTTGTGCGTGCCAAGCTTGACGAAGAGGCCGTTGCGCGGAAGCGGGCGTGTGCCGAAGCAACCAGCGTTGTCGCTGACGAAGTCCAGCGCTCCAAAGCACTGAACGAGCCCGGAGACGATGCGTTCACCGGTGGCGATGGAGTTTCCCGTCCGGATCTTGACCCCTGCTAGCGCCGCTAGCCCCACGGTGGGTGCCAACTGTCGTGGTGGTGTCACGACAGATGCCATGGATAGACTAAAGGTGGGGACTAATACACGCTAGGGGAATCCAGGGAGGGATAGTGAGGTGATTCCTCACACAGAAGTTTGTACTTGCTTTGCTTTCAAGATTACAAGTGCTCCTAGAGCTGTATTGGCAAGAGGAGGAAGAAGGAGCTCTCTTACTCTCGCACACTGTTCACCCTTAAAACCTTAACCAAATCAGAATAGCGGAACCCCTTCTACAGAGGCCCTAGCCCTCCTTATATAGGGGGGGGGCTAGGTCTCCACTTAGGGCATACGTGGAGGCATATTCCTATGAATATGCCTTCTCCCAAAGTAGTAAGCCGACCGGGGTGCTTTTCCCCTGCGTCACACATGCAGAGGCTACGTGAGCTCATGGGCGCCTCAGCCGACTTGGCGTCGCCACCCTTGTCGGCCACGCCGGTGGTCCTGCCTTTTCGCTTCTGGCAGCAAAGGTGTACCGGGCTTCTTTTGACCAGCGAGATTCCTTCCTTCTCCTAGAAGCTAGATGTGACCTGGATCATAGCTGATCCGCCACACCTGCCTCGCATACAAGTTAAACAGGCATTTCCGACTTACTGCTTAAGTCGGTTGAGACTTAGTTAGGCGGACGCCCCCTGGTCCGGGTTACCCCATGATTCGGCCTGCCTTGAGGTGACTCGGCCAGCATCCACTTTGGCCTTGCCGAACCTCGGCTAACTCGGCCTTTATACCCTGACGTGACCCTACCCGAGGGTATCCCCCCAACATTAGTCAAAGGTTTAGATATTCCAGAGAAATTTCTAATGAACCTTCTATAAAAACCCACATGACCAAGAAAACTTCTTATACCTTTAATATTCCTAGGTTGTGGCATTCTCTCTATTGCTTCAACCTTATCTCTATCAACTTCAATTCCCTTACCTGATACCTTGTGTCCAAGGACTATACCTTCTTTGACCATATAATGGCACTTCTCCCAGTTTCGAACATGATTGGTTTCTTCACAACACTGCAAAACTTTTTTCAAATTATCCAAGCAACTAGTAAACGAAGTTCCATAGACAGAAAAGTCATCCATAAATACTTCCATTATAAGTTCTATTAAATCAGCAAAAATAGCAGTCATGCATCTTTGAAAAGTAGTGGAGCATTACGTAAACCAAAAGTCATAATGCTCGTAAGCATATAAACCATAAGGACTAATAAAAGTTTTTTTAAGTTGGTCATCCGGATGAATAGCTATTTGAGAAAAACTAGAGTATTCGTCCAAGTAACAAAAATGAGTATGGTTTGCTAACCTTTCTAAAGTTTGATCTATGAACGGTAATGGATAGTGATATTTTCTAGTCTCTTTATTTAATTTTCTGAAGTCTATGCACATCCTATGCCCAACAATAGTTCTAGTAGGTATTAATTCATTGTTTTCATTAGGAACAACAAGAAACCGCTTCTTCTTTGGGACACAAACAATGTGACTTACCCATTCGCTTTTGATCGGGTAGATTATACTTGCGTCCCATAGGCATACAATTTCTTTTCTTACCACTTCTTTCATTTCAGGTTTCAATCTTCTATTAAATTCTGCAACTGGTTTAGCACCTTCTTCCATGAATATTTGATGGACGGCTATCATGGGACTGATGCCCTTCAAGTCATCCATTGAGTACCCAAAGGCTTGGCGATGCTCCTTAAGTATCTTCATGAGTTATTATTCTTCTTCTCCTAAAAGTTTAGCACTAATAATAACAGGAAATTTATTTGTATCATCTAAAAACCTGTATTTAAGATTTTCTGGTAAAGTCTTCAACTCTAGGGTGGTAGTTCCTCATCCCCTCTCTTTTCTGGCTCTTCAAAAGCCTCATCGGTTGGAGATCCCATAATGGGAAGTGAATCAAATTCATCTTCAAGTTCTCCTAGGGACTTGTCCTCCATAACTATTTCTTCATAATTTGGATCTTCGTTTATTCCTTCTTCTTGATTTCTAAAGAAAAGAGCCGCCATTTCCTCAATAGTTGTCTCTTCCTCTTCTTCTTGTATTTGTGGAGGCCTATCTTAAAATTTGGAAAAATGGAATTTATTTTCCGTTCCCCCAAGCTTAAGAGACACAATATCCTTCTTGAAATTAACATAGGCACCTATATCACCCAAAAAGTTCCTTCAAAATATAATTGGGCAAAGAGTGTCAGCTGGCATATCAACAACTACAAAATCGATAGGAAAGTTTTTGTTGCCAATTTTGATAGTTCCATCTTCAACTACTCCCATTGGAATTCTAAGGTTTTTATTGGCTAACATAATTGTCATATTAGTATTTTCTATTGTAGCCCGTTCTATTTCTTCTTTTATTTCTGAGTAGAAATCATAAGATATAACATTAACTTCGGTGCCAAGATCACATAAACCGTAATGCGAGGTTTCTTTAAATATGCAGGGAAGGATAGGCTTACCCACATCTTTTACCTTTGTTTTACCTTCAACCAATATGGAAGTCTCCTCATCAAGTTCAACTATGTTACAATGTGAGTACATAGCCATACTTGCTTCCTTGGTTACCTGATCATCTTTGGTTTCTTCCAGATGTTCCATGACTTCTGGCATACTTTCCTCTTCATTCTTCTCCTGTACTGCTTTGACCTGTTCATACTCAAGAATATGCTGTTAGGAAAATGCAATTCATGCATTGGTTCTAGGGAGGCTAGTGTTGCTTTATCTTCTCTTTTCTTCTCAGGTTCGGGTGGTGGATCATACTTGACCGGACCCTCTTTCGGAGCTTTAATATGTTCTATAAAAGCTTTAACAACTTGCATCACAAGATCTAAATCCAAGTAAAGTTTCTTAGATAATTCTTTAACATGGCCTTTTTTATTATAGTGATGAATACAATCATGTTCTATTTCTACACCGCCTTCACTTACTAGACCAAAATTCCATGAAACTCTATGATCACAAATTCTATAAAGTAAAGCCCAAGCTTTAGGTATAGGAAGATTCATAAAGGATCCATCCGTGAAAGAGTCTAGTTCAATTTTATTAGGTTCAATTAAACTGCCATAAAAGATATGTAGTAAATACCAATCATGGAAATAATGATGAGGACATAGACGTAATAAATCTTTAAATCTGAAATAAGCTCTTACCAGTCCTTCATTAGAATGATTCTTCCAAGTCATTATAAGACGCCTGATTCCGAAAGATTTTGATAACGGATAATATTTTGCTAGAAATTCACAGGCTAGATTATCCCAAGTAGTTGTGGCTTCAGGTGGTAGAGATATATACTATGAGAGAGTTGTACTTGTCAAAATTTGACTAAAAAGTTTAACCCTTACCTCATCAGTGGTATATCAGGTCAATAGAAAAGTGCCACATATATCTTTGAAACATGCAATATGCTCATATGGATCAGGATCTTCTTCATCTCCAGTAAAGTGCTTCTTATGTACAATACCAAGTAGTAGAGGATTTATTTCAAACCCCCCTGTCTTCTCATTGGAGTTGTCTCTTTTATAACTATCATAGGGCTTCCCAAAGTGGTTGAGTGGGCTAGCACTAGTCATATGCTCAAACTCCATCATGTTGGTGGAAACCTGTAACTCAAAACAAAATTTAGGAAGACAAAAATAAATAAGCAAAAACTAAAAGACCTACAACGCTTAGCTCCCTAACAACGGCGCTAGAAAATAGCTTGATGACTGCAAGTGCATAGATTGTTTGTAGCTAGTTTTGAAATAAAGATATAGATCCCACAAAGAGCAGGAGTCTGAAGTCTAATAACTCTTGAAGTAAATATTACAATAGAAATGCTAGATAAAGTTCTAAGTGACAAGATAAAAGGTGAGAATTGTGTAAAAAGGTGTTTTTGGGTTTTAGGTATAAGAGCAATAATAAAGTAAAGTAACTAAGTAAAGAAACTAAGTATCGTGTATGTAAGAGAGACTGGAAATGCAGTAGGGAAAAACATTCTCAGGAAGTAGCGGATACACCACTAGTATTATAAGGATCTGAGATAAAGATTATCATCATGAACATTCTCAACTATGTATGTGTGAGAGGAACTCCATATTTGGACAAATAGGCAGCAACCGCTGCTCACATCATCCTCATAACCACAACAATCAACAATCGACATCAATCAAATTACTGTGCTATTAAGGGACGTAATCCCGTAGGACGTATCCCATCGCATGTATAGTGTTCCGTGAGTTTCCTCGATTTCCCATGTTGATACGTAAGGGGTTCCAATAGCTTTATAGTCACTGTAAGTGCTAGAACACCTCCATCTACCAACAACTAGTTTCCTCCATCAAGTCCCCACAAGAGGCAAATATTGAGAGTCGACTTCTCTCATCATCAAGATGTAGAAAATCTAACACATGGTCACAACGATGAATATTATAATAGACTTTATCTTATTTCAGTCTCATACTAGGGTTTCTCCATCTCCCCAAGAACTAATGATCTACTCAGATATGGAGGCAATCAACATCATAACAATGGTAATGGAAACAATCATAGATGAATAGTACTTGTATAAATCCACAATGAGTACGGGAATTACAACAGGATCTAGACAAGATGTAGATGGGATGGATGGAGATGGTGGTGATGCAGCGTTGGATGATGAAGATCGATGCCTTATTGTCCCGGATCTGTGCAGGGCAAATATGGATCCTCAGGATGAGTTCCCCTCCAGATGCCTTCTAGAGGTGAGGTTTTTGCGATTTCTGGGTGTTCTGTATGTCGTCTCGTCGATCCAGTTGAATGGGGTGAAACTATTTGAGGAGGCAGAGGCAGCGCCAACTATACGGTCGGAGCTATGCGGCCAGAAAAGTTGCTCCGATCGTATAGTTGGTCGTTGGACTCTCTGCCTCTCTTGTTCACTTCTGGTTTTCTTCTGGTATTATTAATATTTCCCAAATAAACGATTTACATTGTTTTTTGCTCCTTTTCTCCACTATACAACTGCACCAAGAATTGTATCCATTGGATCCATCATCTGTCCTGATCCTAGTGAAAACAGACATAAAATGTGCGCGCGAGCGTCGTAAAGTACCAAGATCCTACATCTACAACGCAAAATAATAATGTAAAACATGAAGCAAATATGCACTCATCAATACCATATCACTATATGAATTACATGTGATTTTTATCCTTTTATGCACTTTATTTGTTGCGTGGAAGTCATAATAAATAGGGTGATATCTCACTTAAAATTATCAAGGTATCATGTGTTCTCCCTAAGTTAGGAACCACATAACATGGGCTTCGAACTGGTGTGGGTCATGTAACATGGCTGCACCTAGCGACGTTCATAATGTGGGTGCGAAAATATCGCACTGCTGTTATACTAAGGTTCACTTGACATACTACCTAGAACGTCTAGAGTATGGAACAAAAGAATCGAAAGATTAACAAGAGTCATATGGTGATATGATTGGTATGATTACCTACCAGTCTTGTTCCCCAGTGCGTGATATAACATTGGTGCCAGGAAAACAAGCTCGTGGATCTTGAATCACTAAGTATCAATCATGAGAGATATTGATTTTAGTGGGAGCTACGAAATAATTAAGTTGTTAATTTTGAGTAGATCATTAATCATGAATAATTAATCAAGTGAATTTTCATAGTTCATAGTAGTCATTGGCATCCGTTATCCACCTTTCACTTAGTTTGTTAATTGAGATAAAAAGTACTATAGATATATGGTATTTTTACTTTACGAACTAGTACTGTAATGTTAGAGTGACAATTAAAGATTGAGTCCTATTGCAAACTTTTGGTAAACCCTCCCCTGCTCGATGCAATTTGAGCAGAGAGCAATGGTTCCAATTAGTATCTACATGCTTGCCTCCATGAAACCTGATCTTTAAAAGATGTTTTGAGAATCTAAGTGTTCTAAGAACTGAAAAGATTGTTTCAGAAACAAGCAAGGAGTGAAATATATTTGATATCAAAAACCTTTTTTTGTTGCAAGATGATTGAGAATTATTCAGGTGCAACATGTGCTCATAATGTATGAGTGTATGCAAAGATTGAAGATGCTAGGCGCCTAAATAAATCAAAAGTTGAAACATTGATCTTGTTCTCATATCCCTCCTATCAAGCTATAGTATCTTCATCATGAAGTAGTCATGATAGGATGGATAAAAAGGTATGGGTAAATTGCTTACTATACTTATAGATTGCTAAAAGTTGAATCCATAAGAACGCTAGTCATGTGATGTGATAACCCACAGTTATAGGGGATCGTGTGTAGCCTTTTCGATAAGTAAGAGTGTCGAACCCAACGAGGAGCTAAAGGTAGGATAAATATTCTCTCAAGTTCTATCAACCACTGATACAACTCTACATACACTAAACATTTGCATTATCTAGGAAATAAAACTAGAGCAACAATACGCGTAATAGAGATAGTTTTGCATAATAATAAATCACAAGAAAGTAAAGCTAGCTGATCTACATGTTTCTTGTCAAGAGAGGCTGACACATGGGCCCAAGCAGCAAGACCATACACTCCTTCCACATGGAACAATGTTACCAAGGTCAAACCAAAGGAACGCGACCAAGAAAATGTCCAACATACACACGTTTCCTCTACATAGATGGCTGACATGTGGACCTAGTAGGGAAACATTATACAGGTGTTGTATCGAGCAACGTTGCCAAGTTCCAAACAGGGAGGCGCAAGAGAAGAAAAAAAAGTCTAGCATGCACTCGTTGCGGTACGTGAGGAGGTCGATATGTCAGGCCCACCAGCTTGTATAAAGGGCTGAAGCAGCGAGCAAAGCTATCAAGTTCAGAACATGAAGGCATGACCGAGGGCAAAAAAATACATCATACACATGCTGATTCTAATGAGTGGATGACATGTGGGGCCCAGGAGGTTGATTAAACGGTAGATGCATCGAGCAGCGCTATCAACTTCAGAACAGGGTACATAGCGCGAGCGAAGGAAAAAATTCCATCATACACATGTTTCTTCTTATGAGAGGATGACATGTGGGTCCCAGCAGCCTGATTAAATGGTATATGCATCGAGTAACACTATCAACTTTGGAAAAGGGTAGCGCGAGCGAAGGAAAAAAATTCCATCATACACACGATCCTTCTAATGAGAGGGACATGGGACTCCAGCAAATCGACTAAACGGCATTTAAATTAACAATGTTATCGAGTTCAAATCAGGGAGGCGCGACCGAAAAGTATGGTCCGCTAGAGACACTGACGTTCAGGACCCATACGCCTCAAAAGACTTCGGCGAGTCAACATCGCGTGAGGAAACGAAAGTCTTGCTTCTGCCACGCGCCAGTCGAGCTTCCTCCACGTATTTAGCGGATCCGTCGTAGTAGAGGGCGCGGGCAAGCAAATATTGGGGGAGGGGATTGACATGCAGTAAAATGGGGAATCTCAGTGCGGAGGGTCTGGATTTTTAAATAAATCCATACTTTCTTTCACCAATTAGGATAGTCATGTCGTCTTTTACAATTTGTCACAAGTTTACAAACCTTAAAATGTGAGCGCATACAAAAAATCTAGATTTTGACAAATATATGTATTTTTTATTTTCTCTTGAAAATGTGTGGAAATGACTAAATCATTATTTGGACAATAAAAAATCGTATTAGTCATTATTTGTTCAAGTGGGGTGCATATACACAATCCCAATGAAACAGAAGTCCAATTTGTACAAAACTTGGTTTCAGTGTTCCGAAGCATGGGAGTTTGCCCTCTAAACCAATGACATTCCTAGAAGATTATCACTTTTATGAAGTAAGTTCCATTTAGGATGTGCATATCAGCTTTTACTATTTTTTCCTAAGGTTGTATACTCAAAATATGAGGAAATGCAAAGAATCACACTTTTTGGCAGTCCTAAAAAATCTTTGAATTCTTTCCATGGAAACTCGATTCGAATTCCACAAGATCCTGACCACCCGATACAAGCATAAAGAGACATGTTGTGTGGTGACCCAAAGATACCACTGCATGTGTAGTATACTATAGTCGCTGACATGACATCTACGTAACACCGCTCCATAAATATCACATCCCTCATAGTGGTACAAGAAACATTGTGGGTCAATATTACAAACATACACACTTCATTATTATTACAAACCAGAAGTTCCAACTTCAAATGTTACAAAATTACAAACCAAACTTAAGTAGTTTCAGCAGAAGATATAAGAGTCAAACTCATACTTCGAATTGAGCTCAACAACTTATTCTATATAGTTCCGCCGTCACTTCAATTGGTTTATTTAATAACTAAGGCAACTACTGGACTGCTTCCTCAGACCAGAAGCGATTTCGTAGTCCATCCCTTCAACTCCTCTAGACAGGTATGGCTCTTCATAGTAGACATCCTCTTGTCCTTTAGCTGCGCATATTGAAGGGTCTTCCGGATTCTCGAGTCTGCAGGGTTCAAAGGAAAGAGTGAGTAACAGCGTTACCTAGCAAGTTCATTATATGCAAGCTGGGAAGTTTGATGTTATATCTACCACCTCGGACGATATGTCCTTGGTACTATGCAGTTTTCATAAACATTTCTTCAAAGATTGATTTTATTATCAAAAACTATGCCCATCAGCCTTCACAGTCGATTGTAACTTCATGGAGTTCCTTTCCTTCCGCTCGTAGCTCCTTCTCTAATAGGGAGTAACAAGTTATAGTTCTTACACTATGTAGAGGTGCTGATTTACCCATGAGAGATCAACTCCTTGTTGCACAACTGAGCGTACTTTCCCATCCAAAATTCCGTGATGTGGGGCCCAGTAGGTGATCCAAGCCAATCACTGCCCTCTCTGCGATCCCATATGTCTGCACGATCCTCCGGGCCGAGATCCATCTCCGTTAAGCCCCCATTTTGGGCAAGCTATAACCCTGATGAGTTTCCGAAGACTCTATGAGCTAGTGATGCCCCTGGCAAGCTCCATAAAGGTCTGACTCTACCTTCGGTAGCAACTCATAGATAATCTAGACACCAAAATCGTGGGGCCTAAGGGTGCCCACCCATATGCTAGATCCAGACAAGGAATCCCAGCGTCACGATAAGGTCATCTTGCCTCCATATGAAAGGAAGAAGATACAACTGACTTCTCTGTCCCATTCCAAATCTCATGGTTAACGCGTAATATACGGCGCTAGAATCACTGATGTCATGGGTTATTAATCCTGTGGTGACTTATGGACCTGGAACCCTAAGTTCCATTGCTCATCTTTATCATCACTTAGGATGATAACTATATCTTATTTATTAAAGAAGATAATATTTTCTTCCTCCAAATCATAGGTGATAACACACAATTTGCAATATCTTTGATAAAGACTATTCAAAGGACATGAGCAAGTTATGAACTTGCCTTGTGACTGCAAGGTAGTGAAGTCGGATGCTTCCACCTGACCTTGAGCTCCTGTTTCTACAAAGAACCATTATTGCCCGGTAAGGACAATATTTAAAGAAGCAATATGCCATGCATAGTAATGTCATGCAATGGTTTATTATCTGCTTCTTTGCATGTTTTACCCTCTTAGTAAAAGTTTGCTATTTTCTTTAATTAATAAAATAAAAGTATCATTCTAAGAGTTAAAAAATATGAATTTATTTTATTTTATTATTCTTTTAAATATTTACTGAAATTCCTTTAAGGAAATAAAGCTTTATTTTTATCACACCAAATTTACTTTTCAAAAATACAAACTATTATTTTTTTCTATAATAGTATATCATTTAGGATCTTAAAAAATGAATTTTATTCGATTTTACATATATTTTTATAAAATTCAAAAGTAATTGGCACAATATTAATAATGGACCTAAATTTTAGTTTCCAAAAATTCTATTGATTATTTTTATTTAATAAGGAATATTTTTGTGAGATCATAGACATATTATTTATATTTTTAAGATTTTTATTTATTTTTCTAGAGTTGTCTTTTGTTTCAAGGGCATATTTGTAAATATTTATTTTTAAACAACTCTTTTAGAACACGGGCCTGGCCCACTAGGCTGGCCCGGCCCAACCTAACCCGGCCCACATGGCCTGGTTAAGCCTATCAGGTGGTACTAGGCCGCCCACTGATCCAGTACCCCCCACGCACTCACTCTCCTCTCCCCTATATCACTCTCTCGCTCACGCGGTCACCTCCTTCGTCACGCCGCCACTGCACGGCACGATTCTGTTGGGATCATAGCATAGAAAACAAAAATTTCCTACGATGAGAACTATACGCCAAGATCTATCTACTAGATACAAAGCAACGGGTGGATATACATCCATAGAGAACTTACCCTCGAAGACAACAGAGTTTTGTTAACGAGTTGGAACTCGTGGATGATGTAGTTGTACACTTGTCGATCTCAAGATCGTGTGGAAGTCCTAGCGCCGCAAATCAGCAACACATCCATCCTCGCACACACGTTCAAGCCACCAGACAACCTCCACCTCCTCGCTCCAGCGAATCAGTGAAAGCAGCAACTCCTTCTAGACGCAAGGCCACCGGGAACATGTATCTCGCTAATCCAAGACCATGGGGGAATATATCTAGATGGGGAGAGAGATCCTTCACAAGGAGGTGTGCTTTGTGAGGGAGGAGAGGGGGGCCTTTTATAGGAGAGGGGGCTCCTCCCCTCCCATGGCCGGCGGCCAAGGGGGGTGCCCCCCACCTCTTCCTCATTCATGTGGTGGAAGCTCCACTCACATCAATTCAAGCTCCACCCAAAGTTCCACTCACATGCATTAAATTTCCACCAGATTTAATGCAACTCTCATTTAATAAAACTCTTTTATTTATTTTATTCATAATTATGTTAAATACTTTAATTAAAAAACATTCACATAAAACCCCTTGCAACATTTCAATATCACATGCAGAACTAGTTTCTGCAATTTCACCCGAAACAATTCCGATTTCCATCGAAATAATTCCAGCGCTTTGCAACTCTTTCATCTGAAACATATGTGCTCCAAAATGGTGTTCGGCAACCCTTAAGTGTGTCACCCTACGGTTCACTTAATAATGCGTACATGATGAGACCCCTCTCAAATCAATAATCAGAAGCGGGACTTGGAGATCCATACTGACTCCTGCACATTCAACGATGACTTCTATGATCATGAGAACCTTTAACGCTAGTAACTTAATCCCTTTGTCTCATGATATAATACATGTCTGAGATTCCATCATTGGTATCCAAATACCTAGTTTGATCTCGTTACCGACATGCACTCTTTTCTCGTTCCCGTGATATAACATTCTAGTGATCACATCACTTGCTTGCAAGTTATCTTAATGTGATATCACCGAGATTGCGGAACCATGCGGTGAAGTTGGTTCCATCAGTTTTCAGCTTGTCCTTCTCGCGGAAAGTGCTAAGGTTGAAGGTGGGTGGGCGAGACATCTACAAAGGATTTGTAAAGTGTTTAGACTATGTTCATAATAATGAGTTCAAGTTTTAATAAAGGAACTCCCACTTAAACGAACATCCCTCTACTTGTTTAGTGATCACATGATCCCTATCCCCTGCACCTCCCCCAATCATCACGGCCATCAGTGTAGTATCAAAGGTGGACATTCCCTAATATTGATCACATCAACTATGTGATTCATGCTCGACCTTTTGGTCTCTTGTATTCCAAGGCCATGTCTGTACATGCTAGGCTCGCCATTTCTAACTTATGTGTATTCACAGTGCAACATGGCTGGCACCCACTGTATGCGAACGTAGATCTGACGCCCGATCATCACGGCCGGCCTCATACCGAAGAAATTTCTTGGTGGTACACACACAAGGGGAATACGATAACTAGAATACTACGAGGGATTATCTTATTATGCTACCGTCTAGTAAGTATACTAGCACAATAAGTAATACTTCAAAAGTAAAGTGTTATGACATGGTTATAGCTTTATGATCATCATCAATAGCTTTAAAGTTTCGCAAACTTTTCATTGCCATGTTATAATACTTGCCCCTAAGCAATAATAAAGAAAGACGCCTCTATATTAACTATTGCATGTTTTACGCGGCTTTAGGGCTTTCGCAGTAGAACCCCTTCCCACCTACGAAAGTCGAGCCACAACATGGATTCAATGATTGCCGTTCTTCTTCCCTTTTCAGGGCCCTCTAGTATCAATGCCATATCAACTACTGTAGAGAGACAGACACCCCCCTAAGCCACTTTGATTTGTGGACCAGTCTCGTGAATCAACTACTATAGAAGGAATAAGTTATTCGTACCTTTGCAGACAAAGCACACCTTATGCAGGAAGGCATATATTGATGAAGACAAGCAGCACCCCAAGTGTGGTGCCTCAAAAGTTCGTCACACGTCCGGTGTAGGAGACGTCAACCGGACTCCGATCCAGCCGAGCAGTGGAAGAAGTAGATGCCGGATCGCCAATCACACGACGGTAGTGTGAAGGTGGAGAACTCAACTACGAGGTCCTCCCCAATATTACGGGGAAGTCCTCAGCAGATGAGAGAGAGAATGAGAGGAATGGGTGATTCCAAAGGGGGAGGGGGACCCCTTTATATAGTGGGAGGGGGCACCACCCAGGGGCCAGGCGGTGTGGGACTAATCCCCACACCCGCCGGCCACCTAGGGGCAGCCGCCGGCCCTAGGTGGGCCCCACTGGGGTGGCCCACCAGCCCTAGGCCGGCCGGCCCCCACTCCCTAGGCGCCTTGCCCTATTGGGCCTTCTGGGTGAGGCCCATTAGCAATATGGAGCCTTTAAAAATAAAATAAAATATATATTTAATGTTAATTCTCCAATTAATATTCAAATACACATATTATATTATTCTTTCACTCCGGAACAACTTCTAGACCCCTTCTGATCTCCATCGGAT
Source organism: Avena insularis (assembly GCA_023614405.1). NCBI lineage: Eukaryota > Viridiplantae > Streptophyta > Magnoliopsida > Poales > Poaceae > Avena > Avena insularis. Next base: position 186,762 of record JAJUPC010000510.1, on the reverse strand, counting down.
GTTACCGAAACTATTCTGGTTTCTGTCTCTATTTCTCATACGATACCTCATCTACCCTAAGAGTCCCTACCCTTAAGCGTGACATCCTTCGGTTCGGAAACACTCCGGACATGATAGAGACCACTCTCATATCAATGATCAACAGAGGGGCCTGGATGGCCATGTGACCCCCATGCGTTTCACGAATACAATCGCTCGAACCGTGAGATAGTCGTTCCTCGTTCCCTTTGTCATTTGATACCTAATTCATCCGAGACTTGATCTTTGGTATCTCCATACCTTAGTTCGATCTCACATCGATGAACTTGTTTTCTCTTTCTCATGTTGTTGCATTCCATGACCTAGTCACATGATTGCAAGCTTCATCAATGCAACACCGCCGAGATGGCCACATGTATCTGTCCGTTACATAGACTAGACAAATCCTGGTCTTGATATGTACTCTACGCATCCCTTCGGAAAACCTGAGTGGCACATTTTTGATCACCCTATTGCGAGATCACTCTTGATAACCATCTAAGATTCTTCCTAATGGTGATTTGTATTACCTCACCAAAGGATCAAAGTTGCAGGTTCTCTATGTTTTATCATCAATGGTGAACTTTGTAACTAGATGTCATTAAGATATAACGGTCGGATGTTTGTCTCATCATGTTATTCAACTAATAACATGACCTCATTGTCGGGCCATATAAATGCCCATGGTCTTGAAACATAGACCATCCTCATGACCAATGAACTAGTTCACTAGAGGTAACTAGAGACACGGTTGGTTTACATACCACACGTGTATTAACGTTTCATATTAACACAGTTATAGCACAGTATGAAACGTCTTATGAACATATATGAGATATATCAAATAATACACTTTATTATTTGCCTCTAGGGCATAACTCCTTCAAATTCGACACTGCCGAACCTGCTGTAGAAACTGCCATGCTCTTTCCAGCGAAAGACCTGGTGGACCTCGACGCCCGCCGGAAATGCCATAGCACACCATTCCGGTGAACATCGGAATAAAATCAGCGACCACCGGAACGAACCGGCGCTAGATCCGGCGTCGCCGGATTTACTGTCGAAATACCCGCTTGTGCATGGATCTAGGTTTGATGTCCTAGAATATTCCATTTACCTACCCTTTTACCTATTTATCCCCAAACTACCCCTTGTTTAGTGGATGGCCTATATATAAATCCCCAAACCCTTCATATATCCCTACACAGATGATAGACTAGAAGACAACCCCCTTTATGTAATCTCTAGTTTTGCCCCTTACTAAGGGAACCAACGATCGTCACCCACCTCGTTGGACATTGCATAGAGCATCCATCGTTTTACAAGGCCTACATCTTGCGAGTGCGTGAGTGTAGTTGTCAAGACCCTCTCCAAGGTGTCCTTCCCTCTCTGTTTGGGATTAACGGGAGCATGTTGACCAATCTTTCCTTGCGAGGATTCTATCGGATCGGTGGCCGTCGGTGGGAGCAATTTGCCTTGTCTCATGTCATGTTTGCATGTGTTCATCGTGTTATTTGCGAGGTGTGTGTCCGCTTCCGCTACCTTCCCCCTTTCCCTTTCTTTTCCCATTGATTTGACCATGAGATCCGTGAAGATCGAGCCACCCTTGGGGTCACCCCTTATCAATTGGTATCAACAACTTTTGGTTGCCATGGATTTCTCATCGATTTGGTCTTTTCCCCATAAATTCGAAAATTCCACAAAAAATAACCCAGTTTTGTGTTTTGGATTGATATGTGATTTGAGTAAGATTTGGTAGGTTTTGATCCATGGATTACTTGCTAAACTTGTTGATATACCTTCCGCTGTGTTCCCTTGGCCTAATTCCATCATTTGCCCCTTAGATCAGAAGCCATCAAGTTTATCCGTAGAAATCGCATTTTTCGTGTTCACGAACTTGTTTCGGCGGTAGACTCGGCGACCGCCAAAATTTTCTGGCGCAACCAAAACCAATTCAGCGAGATATTCGGCAGAGGCAGAAATTTTCGGAGCCCACCGAAAGTGCTCTCTCTTTATTGTTTCGGGTATATCGCATCACGAAATTTTTCGTGAAGTTTAAAACCATTTCGATGACAGACTCGGCGTGCCAATTTTTCCCCCAATAGCTTCAGCTCCACACCGTTTTGAGCATAATTTTGCATTCAAACTCAGATTTTGGTGTTCCTTAGCTTGTTTTGAAGAGACCAAGGATCTCTACATCATCATCCAAGTTGTTTATGCTATCTACTCCATCCAAATTCCGTGTGCAAGGCGGAATCCAACAATAAAGGGTGAAGATCAGTGATGAAAGGTATAAACATTCTGCAACTTCTCCCCACTTGCATTCTTTATGAACTCCACTATCTTTGCAAACAATAAACATCTATTGAGACTAGTTACTCCTATGACTGATTGGGCTATGCACATTTGGTACCTTGTAGAATTCCGAGCAAAAGTTGTGAGCGCGCTATCTCATATAGTTATCTTGTGTAGTTGTTGGCACAAGGAAGAGGCAAGTGAAAAACAAAAAGATGAAGAAATAAAAAAGAGAGAAAAATTTAGAAAAAACAAAAATAAAGAAAGAAACAAGTGCCTCATAGAATAGGACGCACAAGCTCGATGAACATCATATAGGTGGTACCTATTGTGCATATCTTATAGCCTGCCAATTTATTGCAATCAATAGCGTCTCTCCTTGCACTTGTGCGACACAAATTTATAGTCTTCGCTAGGTAATCTTTTGGTTCTTATCTCACCTCCACCGCATAAGTCCCATTTATCCCACCATGCGCGTTTCCTTGTTCATAATTCCTTTCTTGTGGATTAACTTGTTTTGCTTTGTGATCATCATGGTTCTTTACTTTTTAATACAATATCTTTATTTCAGATTGATCCTGGACATGCCACTTTCCATACCTATCCACCATAAGCTTTGTGTGTGTATTTTTTAGTAGTTGGTTGGTTTTGGTGTTCCGCGTGAACTTCACTTTACTTGGTTTTTATTGCTCTCAAGTGTGGCCACTTCCACGATACTATCTTCCAAGGTAAAGTAAGGTTTGATATCATTTCCCTAACACCTACTACCACTTCAATATACACCACTTGGTCTTGTGAATCATGTCTAGAGACTACGAAACCAACGAGGACATATATGAAGAATCCATGATGAGGCACCATGACTATGACTCCGCAAGTATAGAGGACATGATGAAGCACTACACCAATAGTGGATCCGCATGCTTTGAGGACCCGGGGAATTACACCTACGATGACTCCACATGCATGGAAGACATGGAGAACGACATCAACTTTGGCTCCTCATGCATGGAGGACATGGAGCACTACACCGACTATGCCTCCATATGCTTGGGTGATATGGAGTACTACATCAACAATGACTCCCCAAGGATGGACTACTTCGAGTGCGACAATGACGATGCCTCACCAAGCATGCAGGACATGGCGAACTTCATCGACTTTGAGGGATCTTCCATGAGCCATGAAGACTTCCTCCACCGCTTGGATATGGAAGACTACTATACCAAGAAAGCGGAGGCTCATCATCAAGAAACCATGACCTTCAAGGCCAAGCGTGCCACACCAAAGGGCACCACCTACCACTACAATAGAATCAGCTTCCGTGACTGCTTCCACCATGGGAGGGCGACGGTTTTGGCTTCCTACTCCCGGTGATAGTTGCTTATAAATCGGTTTTTTCCGAAGCGGTTGGCCGAATCGTCTCCGGTAGTATACACCATACGGTTCATATAAAGGGCCACCTCTGTTAATATGATTTGCACTGACGGTTTAAAATGGATCGCTCATGCCTAGAGACATGACGTCATATGAACTGCTCTAGTATCCCGGAGCGTCCGCATTTCTACAGAGTCCTAGCAAGGTTAGAGTCGGTTTCTACGACGAACCTACTCCATGTGTTAGAAGATGGTTAGAAATATAAGTCGCGTCCGCTAGACCGGGGTATCCGGATTTTTTGGTCTGGTATGGGTTTATGTTTTCCTGCCCGGAGACTCTGGTATAAAACTTGGAGACTCCGTGTGGCTTTTGCATAGGTGCTTCATTTCATCAAATTATAGTTGAAACCCATTACAAAGACCACATAATTGAACTAAAGTAAACTTAATTAAGTAGATTTTCCAAAGGCATGCAGTTATATCGGCAAGGACAAAATAAAGGACATAGTAGATAACTAGGACTGAATTATTCACATATCTTGCTCTTTACATACAAGTAAGGAAGATGAATGTCAAACTCTTGAGAAGCACATATTGAAGCTACTTTCTTGCTCAGACTTTGTGATGGAGAACATGACTACCCCACCGACTTTGTAACCCCTACGGTAAACAAAATCTTGCCAGTTGGCCTTCTCCATGACTAATCTACCATCTTTATCCTGAGACCCATTGGAGAACACAAGCACAACTACGTCGCCGTGCAACCAAAATTTTCCTGATGAGTGGAGGTCACACTGTCTCATAAAACCACTTCTTAGCTTCTGCAATGTAATGAAAATTATGTTAGCTAGTGTCCCATATAGAAAAAATATGTGAAGTAAAACCGAATTTCTTTTTGTTACTACTTACAAGTGTTTTACGCCCAACGTTTTTCTCCGACAACATATGGACGACAATTGGACTGATACGAGTATAGTTGTATCTGGCAAAAGAAATGACACCATCTTTCTCGATGGATGAGAGTGGCATTAATGGATGTTCTATCACAGAATTAAGAATTTCATCACGTCCTACAAATACAGCAATAGTCCAGCACTTTTTCAGTTAATAAAAGTATAGTGCTAGCTTATAGTTCTAAACAAACCATATGCTTCAAACAAAAATACTTATCAGATGATGATTGTTTTATTTAGTTACCCTGTATGGCAAGCGGATATAGTTTCACATTGATTTCCTTATCGGCACCATACATTCAAAGTTAGTATAATATATCTCAACATACAGACATGCACAACAAATTGTACACATAGAGTATATATGAACTAACCTGGCTTTTTAGAATGTTTTTTCTTACTAGCAAGTTTGTTATATACAATAGCATTGAAGAAATCTTGGTCACCATCTAAATACACAACAATCTGATCATAGGAGCAGATATAGTAGTGGATGATAAATTATCCCATTGCTCACCCATATCATTGTCTTGTCCTTTTCTTTGAGCAGTTCAAAGATATACAAATATCCATCCAGCAAGTCCAGCACCACCAAGTCCAGCATCACAAAGCAGCGGTGCATCCGTGATCGCACACACATTCGGTACCCTGACAACCTCCGTCCCTCGCTTCCAAAGAAAGCAAATGGAAGCAAGAACTTCTTTCCAGATAAAGTCATCGAGAACATGTATCTCGCTAATCCGAGACCATGGGGAATAACTAGGGGGGAGAGAGATCCTTCACGAGGAGGTGTTTCAAGAGGAGAGGAGGAGGAGGTGCTCCTTATATAGGGGAGGGGGGAAGCCCAAGGGGGCATGGCGCCAGCCATGGTGGGTGCCCCCACCTCTCCCTCATTCATGTGGGTGGAGCTCCCACTCACATAAACACACACCTCCACTCATGTCCACTCACATGCATTAAATTTCCACCAAATTTAATGCAAGCTCTCATTAAATAAAACACTTTTATTTATTTTATTCAGAATTTTGTTAATTACTTTAATTAACAAACATTCATATAAAACTCCCTGCAACATTTCAATATCACATGCAGAACCAGTTTCTGCAATTTCACCCGAAACAATTCCGGTTTCCATCGAAATAATTCCAGCGCTTTGCAACTCTTTCGTCTGAAACATATGTGCTCCAAAATGGTGTTCGGCAACCCTTAAGTGTGTCACCCTACGGTTCGCGAATAATGCAGACATGATTGAGACCCCTCTCAAATCAATAATCAGAAGCGGGACTTGGAGATCCATACTCCTGCACATTCAACAATGACTTCTGTGATCGTGAGAACCTTTAACACTAGTAACTTAATCCCTTTATCTCATGATATAATACATGTCCGAGATTCGATCATTGGTATCCAAATACCTAGTTTGATCTCGCATCGACATGCGCCTTTATCGCTCCTGATATAACATTCTAGTGATCACATCACTTGCTTGCAAGCTATCTTAATGTGATATCACCGAGAGGGCCCAGAGTATATCTATCCATCATCGGGATTGACAAATTCCACTCTTGATCCATGAGCCTCAACATAATACCTTCATAGCACTGAACCCACCTTTATAGTCACCATGTTACGATGTGACGTTTGATGTTATCAAGATACTCTTCCGGCGTTAGCAATTAACATGATCTCATGGTATAAGGACTAGGAATACTTCGTATGATGTTATAGCAATATAAACATAATGACTTTGACCGTAATTCTATACTTCGGATAAATGTTCATCACATCATTTCACAAATGTTGTGACCTCGTTATTAACAACATCCAATGTCCATGATCAGGAAACCTTGATCATCTTGTTAATCAACGAGCTAGTTTGCATGAGAGGCATTACTAGGAACTTTGTATTTTGTTTATTAAACACACATGTATTAACGTTTCCAATTAATACAATTATAGCATACAAAATAAACATTTACCATAAACATGGAATAAGATAATAACCACTTTATTATTGCCTCTCGGGCATATTTCCTTCATTTTTAACATGTACCTGAAGATTAATTGTTTGGTTTTTTATTTATAATTACAATATTTAGGCTTATTTTTGTACCTAACTATGTATATCTCTGAATATTGTTTTGTACGATTACATTTCAATTTCTTATTGTGGCCAATGATTCAAATTTGCCCTAAGAGAGGCGTACATTGGTGTCAGATTTTTTCAGGGATGAGTTAGCGAACCTAGGGCCATGTACAAGATCAATATAAGTTGTGCAATTGTTACTTGGTTCGCTTACGCCATCCCTATAGAAACTTATGAGGCTGCAATCTTTATTCTACATTCATAGAACTATGATATTTGAATTATATATTCCATGCATTCATAGTGTATAAGAATTAGATTTCAGTTTGTCACCGAGGCCGATGATTGAAATTTGCCCCAAAAGATTTCAAGGGGAGACACATAGGATGGTGTCGTGTTTTAGGGATGGGTTGGTGAACCTGAGGCAGCAATGCACACAAAAAATATAGGTTGTGTTGTTGGTACTTTGGTTCGCCAACTCCATCTCTAAAACAAATTATGAGGCCCAAGATTTATTCTCATATGGAACTAAATATGTAATCCTTGAATTGTTTCTGATCTTTTAATGATTCGTATGATGCATATGTATATGAATGGTTTTGATCATAAGTATCTTTAACATGTACCTGAAGATCAATTGTTTGGTTTTTTATTTATAATTACAATATTTAGGCTTGTTTTTGTACATGACTATGTATATCCCTGAATATTGTTTTTTACAATTACATTTATATTTCTTATTGTGGCCAATGATTCAAATTTTTCCCAAAAGAGAGGCAGACACATTGGTGTCAGATTTTTTCAGGGACGAGTTATTGAACCTAGGGCGATGTACAAGAACAATATAGGTTGTGCAATTGTCACTTGGTTCACCCACTCCATCCCTGAAGAAACTTATGGGGCCCCTAGATTTATTCTACATACACTCTGATGCAATTAATTGTCATTGTGTTGAGATGAAATGATCTATGAACTGATCAAACTATTGCTGAGATGCTTTCTCTTTGATATCCACGTATATATTGTCTTACATGTACATGTTGTTAATTCTTGAGTTGTAATACAGTTCAATCATATGTATGAGTTCTAAGTTATGTTCTTAAAAATCAACAGGAGGATGATGATGAAGTGGACGATAGCAAGGAATCTAGGAACAACAAGAGCCGCTATGTGCTGAGGCGGTTACGGTGTGGGCTAATCCGTTTCTACCGTAGGGGAAGACTGTTTTGCCCATTATGTGGTAGAGCAATCAACATGGACCTTGACAGCATGATCCAAAACGCGATGGGCGTTGCCAGAGGCGGAGGCAGAAGCCATAGGATGATTACCTTGGCGCGGCACGCAACCTTCAGCAAATTCCTCCAGGATTATGTCAGGACTGGCCTGTATCCCATCGACTAGGTTGTCCCTGTCTCCTGCTAATGCCCCTGCCCTACTAGGCGTCTTCGTGTCCCGGCCTCCTGCTGCTGCCCCTACTTTTATTTTGTTTTAGTTAATTATTACTTGTGTGTGGCATGTAAGACAATATATTCATGGTGTCTCTGGTGAACCTTCTATATTAATCTACTCCTTTATATGGAGTGCCTTAAAATTTCTAGTGTTCAATTATATTACTGATCATGCTCATGCACACTACAAAATAATTCTAGTGCTCAATTATATTACAATTGTCAAGGAATACATCAACAAGTTAAATTGGTCAAATTTTTGTATTAAAGTAACTAAATGATCTCACATCAGCGATGGACGCTGGTGGTCAAGGCATCACCAAGACCTTGGAGCGGCACACAATCTTCAGCAAATTCCTTACAGGTTCAACAACGGGTTACCACCGCCCAGCTCCGAATTCGCTTACAGGTCCAACATGGCAGAACTTGAGCTACCACAGAGGCCTCGACAGAGGTGGCAGAATTGGTGCGGGTCCAACCATGGCGATGGCGAGCTCGGATTCTAGAGGAGGAAAACAGAACCGAGCATGGTCGACATGGTGATAGATTTCACCGGGAACCAATTCTCGTCCCCGCACCGTGCCATGGGTGCGTCCATGGTGAGGGCGAGCTCCGACTCGGTGTGGCACGCCGCTAAAACCACTACTAGATAATCGCGATTTTTTTGTGTTGCGCATCATCATGACTGCATGCTCATGTCATCATGCCACCTTGCATTTGAGCATCGTCATGTCATTTTGCATTTGTTTGCATAAAACTATTTTCGAAAAGCCTACTTTTGTTTTCTAAATACCCGGTCTTTAATTTCAAATCAAAAATCCCGGTCTTCCGGATTATTTTCTTTTGTCTAAAAACGGTTTACAAAAGCCTTCTTAAACATAAATAAATTTTATGTTTTTTTGGGAGGCAGCCAGTCGGGCCCAAAAGCCCAACCGGCCACCTCCATCCTATCTACCCTAAACCCTAGCCTAAACCTACCCAAACCCTAACGCCCAGACCACCAGCCGCCGCCACCAGCTCACATGCACGCGCGCGCCACCCCGCACCAACTCCCTGCACGCACTCCACATCCCTCCCCACCACCTATCGCCAACTGACACGCCCTCTCTCTCTAGCCCAACCACCCTCGCTCCTTGGGCCCACCCCGTCCTCTCTCTCTCTCTCTCGGTCCCCTGGCCAACTAGACGCGACCCCATCTCCGCTCCTCGATGCCACTCTACCCCATCGCCAGTCGCTTTATGCTGCCTTTTGGCCCTGTCACGACTTCGGCATGATCGTGACCGCCACCACATCTACGAGCTCCGCTGCTGAGGTCCATTCTCCTTCGTCGTCGTCGCCTTCCTTGAGACCTTCCCGCTCGACCGTGCCGTTCCTCGCCTCGGTTCCCTCCACCAGCTCGCCGGAGCCCGGTTCCCCGTGCGTCTTTGCCTCAGACTCGCCGCCGCCTCGACCTCCTCGACCCGACTGGCCGCCTTCCTCGTCCCTTCGGCGCTTAGTTGCCATGTCCTCCGACCGCCTGCCTCCTCGACCTCTGCTGGGCCCCACACACCGTCCTACCCGAGCTCCGCCGCCTTGGGATCCTCCCGGCGCCTTGGTGCCATGGACGTGGCCATCTTCCCGAGCCCAAGGCCGCCTCTCCTCTACTTCCGCCAAGCCTCGTCTGGTCGCCTGCTGTTCCCCACGCCGTCCCTGCAGCGCCTCTGCCACGAGCTCGCCGATCTGCAGCGCCTCATGAATCCCAGTTGCGGGCCGCATGTCCTAGCTCGTCCCCGCTTCGACCTCTCCTCGCAGTAGTGTGTGCCTGCTAGGTGATGCATCTAAGTGGGTGTCTATTCTGTCTATTCTGTCCTATCCAAAGGTCCCCGAGACGGTCACAGATTATCGGCAGTCCAAGCCTGCCATTGGTAGCAAGTCCGAACCCTCGGCACGCCAAGTTTTCCTCGAAGGCCACGAAGACCGATCCTGGCGAGACCGAACCCGAACCCCTCCGAGCCCCAAGATCATCGATTCGACATGTGTGACCCCTACCTATCCATATTTTATAAATGCTATATATAAAACTGGTTGCATATTAATTCTTCATCTCACATGCATCTCATGTGGGTTGGGGGCATTATGCCGATTCACCCCATAATTAAATATGGAGTCTATATGCGGGCTATTCTAGTCTTATATCGGCTCCATTTAAATTGGTGTAGCGAACCGATGCCATGTTTTGTCTTGCTAATCCAACATTTAAATTGCGAGGTACCTAAACAACTGAACCACTTAATTAATTATCGGGACCCCGGTTCCGCTTAATACTGCCTAATTGCACCCATCTGCATCATATCATAATCATGCCGGATCTTCTGCCGTAGTATTAAATATTGCATCCGATGTTTCTTTTAGTGATTTGCTTCTTCGCGGATTAGGCCGATGAGTTGATGCGAGTATCGACAAGTTCTCCGGATATGAACCTTCAGCAGTGTTTCCCAGGCGAGCATCTCTTCCCCTTCTACCTATTTTGCATTTATAGTCTTTACTTCCTCCTGTTGATCTATTGCTATCCGTGTCGCGATGCTTTAGTTATGTAACCAAGTTATTCCGGCAGCCGATATATTGCCTTGGACACCTCCTATTACCTATTGTTTGGTAGATAGCTGGCCTTATGTAGTCGAAGTTGTTGCTCAAAGCGATCTTGTGTTGTTGAGTACCACAGTTGTTGGAATGCTGGCAGATGCTTATTTGTGGAGATGATCATGACTATAAATACAACTATTAAAATGCTAGATATAACTAATGTATAGGCATCGGTGGGCAATAGATGTTATTTGGTTCTTCCACGCTCACTTGTGTCCCGTAGGACCCCGAGTACTTGATACCTGTTCCTTGACTATTCGCACTATCCACATCCGGCAGGCCTTATAGACCCCCCTGAGCCAGAGCTTGATTCATTTCTATTTCTTGGGGCCACAAACTAGTTTGGGGTTTTATTACTATCATGTACTTATGCCATGTTACTGCTTTATTTATGATTGTGTGTGGAGCACCTGTACTGTTTTGGATCACGGCACGATTTCGCGGTATCGACAAGCCCAGTCACACTTTCGGGTTCCCAGTCGTTTACACCCGTTCTCGCAAACCCTGGGTCCGTTCTAGAGCCGGCCAACTTCGTTGTGGGTAGCTTAGTGGGGTGGCCCCCTGAAATATTTTATGAATCTTGTGATTGCTTTGTCGTGAAAGCCTTGTTGGGTTTTGAGTTGGTCTTTCCGAGGTTGATCGAGTGTGTGTTGCTATTTGTGCACCCCTGCAGGGTAAATCTTTTTGAAAGCCGTGTCCGCGGTTATGGACGACTTGGAGCACAGTATCTCGATCATAGACAAGCATAACTAAAGTAGTGCTATAATTTGACTTAATATGTGACTAGTAGTTAGCTAAATTATAACGGGATGAATATTAAAAATGCCAACAACTGGTGGACCTTGGTCGTATCGTGTTCTGATATACCTGCCTAGTAAGTATTGCAACTCCAATGGAATATGATAAAAGTGTCAACCAATGCTGGGTTTTGGGATTCCTCAGGACAATTAGATCTGACTAGTAAAGGTTCCAACTACAACGGAATAGCGATTAAAACTGCCCACTACTTATGCTATCAGGATGACTCATGCTATCTATATCTGACTAGTAAGTGCTTCAACTATAATGGAATGAATAAAACTGCCAACTGTGTGAGTTCCTCGGTTTCCTTCCTCGTTTGGTCTCGAGGGGGAAATACCAGGATGGGTTTGTCTGGTGTTAGCTTCAGGTTGGATCTGGTTAGGTCTTTCTTATCCCTCTCTGATAACCGCCAGTGATACCAAGTCTCTATAGGTTGTTTAGTGTCGCTGCCGCTCACCACCATACCGTGTAGGCGAGCCAATTCTAGCCTCGGCTGTAATCGCCTCAGACGACACTCCTCTTTTTCCTTTGCCCTTTGTCGGCACCCCTTTTGTTTTAGCAGGTTTCAGATCGACGTCGTTAGCAAGGTTACCCTTCCATCTTGGCCTGGGCGGGGTTATGGACGCCATTGGTTATTCTTCAGGGCTCTTAGCCCCATTTGCATCTTGTCCGTAGTCGGACTGACGAGGGTTTCACTCGTCAATGCCCATTGTTATGGACTTGGGTTTTGGAGAAGGAGGGAGCGCTGGAGACATCTATCGGCTAGCAAACAAGCACATAGGGGACAAAGGATTTACCTGTGTTCAGCCTCGAGAGGTCCCTACTCCTGCTTGTCTCGCCGTGGAATTATCGAGGAGTCGAAAGTTACAATGATGCGCATTTAAATCAAGTAGGGTTGCGAAAGCTAGGGTTGCGTGTGTCTTCCTCGCCGCCCCCTCCTAGCCTTTATATAGATAGGCTAGGTCTCGGGTAGCAGGTCGAGTCGGTTACAAGTTAAGGTTTTCCCCTTCAAACTTTCTATCTTTAGCTTCTTCTTGTCCTTCAAGCAATTGAGAGTCCATAGGTTACTCGAGTCCCTCCATCCGAGCCTTGGCGACACTGTGGGCCTGTACGTATTTGGGTCGTATATACCAAGCTCGAGTACCTATAGGGTATACCCATGTCAGTAGCCCCCGAGTGTCCAGTGGAATCGCAGATTCGACTGGGGACTTTTGAAGCCTTCAAGTGCCTGAATGAGTATATTTCGATTGCTTTATTCGTGTCATAGGGATTATTGATATACGTGTCTGATATGACCGAAGTATCGGTATCAGTTAACCACCTTAGGGTGAAACGACGCAATGTACTCGAATTCGAGTCCCCGGACTCAAATCCGAAAAAGTGCCGGTGTAATTCGACTCAGGCCGCGGAGGTCTTACAGGAGTCGAATTCCAGTTATATGGGTGTGAGCACTCGACGCGTCCGTCAAGGCATGTTCATCGTGCCTGTGGGCATGGATATGTTCCGGTAGCATGCTTAAATGCATTGCCAGCCTTATTCAGGATCTTGCCGTAGGCGCTGCATCCGAATTTTATCATCGCGAGATGATTCGGTAACCAGAGACGCTCTTTGTAGGGAAAATTATAAGGCGGTGTCGCCATGAGTTTCGAAAAGCGGATGTTATCAACACACAGATTATTGCTCAAATAATCAAAGGGTGCACGACCAGCACTCCCAATGGGAGTAGCCCACGAGTGCCTGGTTGAGTCAAAGACTCAGGTAGGGACTAAAAACCTTTGTGACCATCACGCCTTTGCTTGCTTGTTCGGTTGATGACCCGGGCAGGTAGTAAAATACCTTTGCGACTGCTATCGTCTTTGCCTGCTTGTTTCAGTTGATGACCCAGGCAGGTGCAAAAATATTTTCACGACTGATGTCGTCTTTTGCCTGCTTTCCGCGCCCTATGGGAGTAACCCATGTTCATAATCGAACTGTGTTTCGAGTGGTTAGGTTTGCCTTTTGTAATCGTCCATGTTCCTGCAAAAAGAAAGGAAAAATTGTAGGGTGCGTGACCAGCGCTCCCTATGGGAGTAGCACCCGAGTGCTTGGTGGAGTCGAAGACTCTAGCAAGGACTAAAAATAGTCGAAGTTCTCCATTGCATAGCCTTTGGTGACGCTGCCGACGCCAGGCGACCTTAGTCGCTCAAGCGCGGTTTTGACGGGATGTGATGAGTTGTGGGTCCCACTTTCTGACTTTGATTTGACTGGGCGTGCGTAATCTTATTTTTAACTGTGCCTCCTCGATTTCCGTGCGTAATGGTAGAAGTGGGGGGACGGTTCGCGCTTCCTCTTCTCCACGTGTCCTCCGCGATGCGTGCCACGCGTCAATAGGGTTTTGTCACCGTTGATTGCATCTTCCAGGGTTAAGTAGCGATGCCAGCGTAATTTTCCCATCTGCCTTCTTTCTTCCTTGCTACCATCGCCGCGTTCTTTGCTTTCCTGCTTTCCTTTGTTCCCATCTGCTCTACGATGCTGGACCAGCTCCGTTCGTTCCCCAGCTATTTTCTTCGCTCTCATCGTCGCCACGCAATGGGGAAGAAGAAGGGAGGCGTTGTCGCTGAGTCCATGGCCACCCTCGCCGCAGCGAAGAAGAAGGGTGGCTCCGCTGCTGCGGCCACCAGCGCCACCGCCGCCGGGAAGAAGAAGGTCGCGGGCACCCGCGTGACTAATGGCGCTTACGCCTCCATCATCAAGGCGCCGGATCTCCGCCTTCTTCGCCAAGACGGAGTGATCTCGCATCGATCGCTGATTCAAGGCCCAGCGGTGAGACCGTTCCTGTGCCTCCTGCTGGTTATCGAGTGATGTTTCTTGCATTCATCATTCACGGTCTTTCCTTGCCTCTTCACCCCTTTCTTTGGGGTCTTCTTTGTTTCTATGGGCTCCAGCTCCATCAGCTGTCCCCAAATTCTCTCCTCCACATTACTTGTTTATCATCATGCGAGTGCTGGCTCGAATCGAGCCGCACTTTGGTCTTTTTTCAAACGTATTTTAAATTGAAGGCCATCCGCATCGCTCTTGGGTTTATGACGTAGGTGGTTGCGGAATACATGTTGATCCATCCACCACTTACTTCGATATCAAGCTCACCAAGTCCGTCCAGGGATGGAGGGACAAATGGTTTTATGTGCACGACCAGAAGGCCAAGGACGAGCACTTTGGTATCGCGCCTTTTGATCCCGTGACTTCCTGCAAGAAGATGCGTTCTTGGAAGAACGTGATCATGCCTTCCGAACTCGCGGAGACAGACGTGTTATATCAGCGCCGCGACCTAGAGTCGATAGCGCAGAAGAGGGAGGTCGCGCCTGGTCAACTTGGCTGCGTTGTGGCCCAGCCTCTCTGTGCCAGGTCCATCCCATGTTCCAATGGGTGGCGCTGATGATCCCACTCGTGTTCCGCCAATGGCATGTCCGCGAGTGAGGTAGATAAGAGGGTGGTCACGAAGTATACCCTCAAGGATGTGCTTCTGAATGAGCCAGTCGTTCCTCCTTTCGATGCTTTGAATCCTCCTCTTGAGGTATGGTTGTGCTACGTAGTAGCATATTTTCTTGATTGCGTCTTCTATTGCTTATCTGTTTTGCCTTTTGTATGCAGGATTGGGCGGTGTCGCCTTGCATGCCTCCCCTCCCTGAGGGGATTATTCCTCGTGAGGCTGAGGAAGAGGACCAGTCTGAGTCGACTGTCCCTTCCGATGTGGAAGAGGAAGCCCCCGAGTCTGAGAGTCCGGATACTCGCAAGCGTTCGCGCAACGAGGATTCTGACGCGTCGATTGCTTCCAATCTAGGAGGCGCGGTTGTTGGCGTGGAGTCACCAATTCCCGCCGTTCCAGTGAGGGCTGTGGCACCGTCTTCTCGCAAGAAGATGCGATTGCCCAAGGAGTCTTCGTCGGAGTTGATGGAAGCCACATTTTATCTTGACAGATTTGACTGGTAAGTTTGCTGGTGATCCCACTCGTTCTTCACTTGTTTTCTTCTTGTTGACTTCGCCCTGGGAGTTTGCCCTTTTTGAGTGCGGATTTTATCTTGCAGTCAAGAGACATCGTCATCGTCTGGCAACGTCGAATTTTTGAAGGAATCAGGAGTCGCGACCTCGAAGGCCAAGATGGAGGTTGAGCGTGCTCCTTCTCCTCTGGCGGCGGCCCACTCCGGGCACAATTCTTCGAGCTCTCCTCACGTAGGGGAGCATCGAGTAGTAGCTCGGATGATGGTTTAGCAATCTTCTTCGAAGTTGCTGGACGACCATGTAAGTATATCTCCACCTCTTTTATATAAGTCAGCAGTCAAGGCCCTTTGTTGCCCTCTGCTGATTCCTTGCTTTGCACGACAGATCCTTGTAAAGGAAGTCGCGCAGGTAGGGGAGCAAGTGATGGCAATAGGTCGCCAACATGCAATGCTGGAGAAGCGCTACCGCGTGGTTGAGAGTGAGTATTCCATACCTGTTCTTTTTGTTTTCTCTGTATTTTGGCATTAAACCAGATTTTGACTGTCCTGTAGCTGAGCATAATGCTTTTATCGCGTGGACGCCGCCATCGTTGGAGAAGACATCGCCACAGCAGGAAGGGGCGACGAGGCAATCGCGGCTCGTGATGAGGCGTAAGCCAAGAGGATCTGCGTGCTTCCTTTGCTAGGGAGAAGTTGTTCAAGAGCAGCTTTTGTCACGCCAAGGCCTCTCAGTACCTCTACTTGGTAGATATTTTATTCATGTTCTTCCCTTCCTCTGTAGTGCCGGTGGCCTTAGGAGTTTGATCCGCATACGTATTTTTTTTGTAGATGCTGGTGGCTTGAGCTTTGACTCGCAAGCCCTTGGTCGCGCTGACGTTTTGGCGGGTGCGGTATCTGCAGTCGAAGACCGTAGCACCGCTATCGAAAATACATTGTCCAAAGCCAAGGCCACCCTGAGTAGCCTCCGGGAGGAGCTGATGCCGAAGGCGGAGCTGGTTGACAATGTCGAGGAGCTGGTGGAGTCACCGGGGTGTGCCCGCCACGCATAAGAATTCCCTCCACAGCCCATGACCATGTCACTAGCCATGGTGCAAGCTCATGGAGTCAGTGGATCCTCGGCGGTGTCGAAGACAATGCTCATATGCAGATGGTCGCAGGTAGTGTTCGCCCTTTGCGATCGCCGTGCCAAATATGGCCATTTCTTGATAAACACCGTTGCCAAGTACTCGGAGGAGCTCAATCGCGCCAAGAAGGTGGCGAAAACTTCGGTCTCAGGGGCCGGCGGAAAGTCAGTGGCATCTGATATTGCCACGGATTTGATGAAGCCCCCGAAGTCCTCGAAGTCGAAGAAGCTACATCTGTAGTTAGTTTCGTGTAATAGCTGATGAACTCGCTCTTTTGATTGTAGCTCATGCCTGTTGGTGGATGTGTTTGTACATACTTTTATTGATCCTGAATGCACCTGTTACTTTTGGCTTTTGAGTTGGTCGCCTTATTTTGCTTCTGGCTTGATTTTTGGTAGGGTACATCAAGTGGCCCTGTGGGGGGAACCCTACACTCGCCATCTTTTGAGGATGCAACGGCACCATCTTGCTCCAGAGTAGAGGAGATTTCCTTGCTTTCGCGACTTTGTGATCGCGTTAAGCAGCTGGAGCGTGAGTTTCCCGTGATCTGTGGTAGCCGACGTGGAAGTCAAAGGCTGAAAAGCCGCCGCATGAGCAATATCTGCTTGGCGAGGTGACGCAACTGGGCGACCAGTTTAAATGTTAGTTTGCTCATCCTCGTCTTTTCCTTTGTAGTTAATCGCGATGGTACGTTGTACTCATGTTGTTGATGCTGCTTTGTGTAGTTGTTAGCGCACACCGTCCGCAGGAGGAGAGAGATAGGATTGCCATCCACCTTCATGATCTTACCCAAGAGCAACTTCAAGGGAGTGGATACTTCTGGGTAGATCATGATCATGCGATCGCGAAGCGACTTCAGGATCGCACCTCGCGAGTCATGCTCTTTCTGAAAAAGTCGCAATGCGTGCTCGAAGAACATTTATCGGGCGATGTTCCCGCTGATGATACTCCATCAAGCTTCCGCTTTCTCGACAAAATTTCAAGATATGTCCGCGTTCATGAGCGCGTGAGGCAGCAGCTAGTGGCTGGTGCTAAGGCTGCACTCTCTTTGGTGCGTTTGCACATGCCTGACGTGGATGTCGCCGCCATTGCATCTGGGCCACCGATGCCACCTGCAGGATCTTCCTGGAACATGGTGCCGCATTATCAAGCTTGGATCATCCAAATGAGGAAATTGTCGATTTCTTCGAGGAATGTACTAATGTTCTTCTGTAAGGGTAGCTGAATATGTATCCTGCATACAAGTGTACTCGTGTTGTAAAGCTCATATATAATTTTGTAGATAATTTACAAATAACTTTTATAAGCGTTGCGTTGCACTTATGCGAGTCCTTTTCGTTAGCCTGGTCATCTTTGTATCTTTCCCATCAATGCGTGGCCACTGGGTTGTGTTTGTGTTTAGGGTTCGATTGATGCCGCCTACTCAGATGTCGCATTTATTGTTCAAGAACATATGTATATAGGGTGGCGCACCAGTATGAAAGTTGACAAAAGAAAGAGAGCACGGAGTTTTGGGGCACTTAGCTTTCATTTATTCGGAGAACAAGACGTAGTACAATATGCGGCTAAGTAGCCTTGGCTGAATAGCCTTATTTGCATGTAAAAGTAAAGAAGAAACGCCTAAGGCGTAAGGCCGCAGTTGTGCGACATTCCAAGGATTGGAGTATGCGACTCCTGTCTCTAAATCTTGAAGGCGATAGGCGCCACCTGGGATTACTTCTGTAATCACGTACGGTCCTTCCCAGGGGGACTCGAGCTTGAGATGCCCCTGCTGCTTCAGTCGCAGGACCAGGTCACCTTCGACGAAGGATCTTGGGCAAAGCCTTCTGATATGGTAGTTGCGCAGGTTCTGCTGGTAGATCGTAGATCTTTATGCGGCGATTTCTCTTGCTTCGTCAAGGAGGTCGACGGAGTCTTCGAGTGCGAGGGATGATTCCTTCTCGTTGTAGGCGACTACGCGCGACACTCAGACTGCATCTACGGGTAATACTGCCTCTGCCCCATGTACCATGAAGAATGGTGTGTAGCCGGTGGCGCTGTTTGGAGTTGTACGCAGTCTCCAGAGTACAGATTGCAGTTCGTTTGGCCAGCAGCCCGCGGCTTGTTCGAGTGGCCGGAGGAGTCGCTTCTTGATGCCGTTGCAGATGAGCCCGTTTGCCTTTTCCACCTGACTGTTGGTCTATGGGTGTGCGACTGAGGCATAGTTGATGTTGATCCCCAGGTTCTCGCAGAAATCCTGGAACTCCTTGGATGTAAAGTTTGTTCCATTGTCGGTGATGATGCTGTGTGGCATGCCGAAGCGGTAGACGATGGACTCGAAGAACTTGACTACGATGTGCCCTGATTGCTTGGTCACTGGCATGGCTTCGATCCACTTGGTGAATTTGTCGACTGCGACCAAGAGGTAGACGTAGCCTCCTTGCGAGGACCTTGGGAGTTTGTCAACCATGTCGAGTCCCCACTAGGCGAAGGGACAGGCCAATGGAATAGGCCGTAGTTCTGCGCCTGGTGCGTGTGGCTTGTCTGCGAATCGCTGACAGGCATTGCACTTTTGGACTATGTATTTGGCGTCGCGCATGGTCGTGGGCTAGTAAAATCCAGCTCGTAGAGCTTTGGCGATGAGGGCGCGGCTGCCAGCGTGGTGCCCACAGGTCCCTTCATGGATGTCAAGGAGGACTGCTCTTCCATCGGCTAGGGAGATGCATCGCTGTAACACGCCTGTGATGCTACGTTTATATAGTTCGCCGTTGATAACGGCGAATGCCTTGGAGCGTTGCGCGTCTGTCGGGTCGTCCGGTAGGCGCTTGCTGAGGAGGTACGTGATGTACGGCTGCGTCCAGGATTGTTTGATCATCATGACGCTCATTGGCCCCTCGAGTCCTGTGTCGAGCTCCAAATCATCGATTGGTGTTGGCTCATTGGGTGGCGTAGCCCCCAAGTCCGTTGTTGCGCTTGTTTTCTTCTCTGCGGCCTTCGGCTTGATGGAACGTTCGCATATGTGCTCGAGAAATACCCCAGGTGGTATCGGTGCGCAGGTGGAGCCTATGTTGGCGAGTGTGTCCGCCTCCTCATTTCTTTCGTGACCTATGTGTCGCAACTCGCAGCCGTCGAAGTCTCCTTCAAGTGTGCCGTTGAGGTCGCGGTACGCGATCATGTTGTCGTTTAGTGCGTCGCACTCATGCATTGTTTGGTTTACGACCAACTTCGAGTCGCCATATATGATTAGCCTCTTTGCGCCGCAGTATTTTGCCATCCTCATCCCGTGTAACAGGGCCTCGTATTCAACCTCGTTGTTTGAGGCTATGAACTGCATTCGCAGGACGTACTTCAGCTTGTCCCCTTGAGGCGATGTCAGTATGACACCTGCTCCTGCTCCATCTTTTCTCTTGGACCCATCGAAGTGTATTGTCCAGAGGTAGGACATGTCTGGATTGTCCGGGAGTTGGTTTTCCATCCAATGTACGAGGAAGTCCGGGAGAACTTGTGACTTAATTGCGCCGCGCTTTTCGTATGTGATGTCTCGTGGAGACAGTTCGATTCCCCAAAGCGCGACTCGCCCTGTGGCGTCGGGGTTATTGAGGATATGTCCCAATGGGGCGTCGTTGACTACCACGATTGGGTGTTCCTGGAAGTAGTGGCGCAGTCGCCGGGCGGTCATAAAGACGCCATACGCCAACTTCTGATAGTGCGGGTACCATTGTTTTGTTGGCGTGAGGACCTCGCTGAGGTAGTATACGGGGTGTTGTACGTCGTGGACCTTGTTTTCTGGCGGCCCGTTTGACGACGAGTACTGTGCTAACCACTTGGTTGGTGGCGGAGATGTACAGCAGCAGTGGTTCCCTTTCTCGTGGAGTTACCAATACTGGCGAGGTGGATAGCAGGCGTTTGAGGTCTCAATTGCTTCTTGCGCGTCGTTGGTCCACTTGAATTTGTCGGTTTTGCGGAGGAGTTGATAGAAGGGCAGCGCCTTTTCTCCCATTCGACTGATAAATTGACTGAGGGCCGCGATTCGCCCAGCTAGTTGCTGAACGCCTCTTATGTTCTTTGGCTTCTCCATATCCAGTATGGCCTTTATCTTTTTCGGGTTTGCCTCGATCCCTCTCGCGGAGATGAGATACCCGAGCAGTTGTCCGAAGGGTACACCGAAGGCGCATTTGTCCGAATTAAGATTTATCCGGTAGCGATCGAGGTTGGCGAAGGTTTCGCAAGTCGTCGATTAGAGAGGCTTCTTCCTTGATTTTGATTACTATGTCGTCGACATAGACTTGGATGTTGCGAGCAAGTTGCTCCTTGAGGCAGGCCTGCATGCACCGCTGGTACGTGGCTCCTGCGTTTTTTTAGCCCGAAGGGCATTGTGTTGTAGCAGAACACGTCGAAGGGCGTTGTAAACGCGGTCTTCTCTTGGTCTTCCTCCTTCATTCGAATTTGGTTATAGCCTGAGTAGGCATCGAGGAAGCAGAGGCACTCGCATCTAGCAGTGGAGTCGATGATTTGATCGATCCGTGGTAGCGGGAAGTGATCTTTTGGGCAGTGCTTGTTAAGAGAAGTGAAGTCCACGCACATCCACAGGATATCCGTGTCCTTTTTGGGCACCAGCACCATATTGGTGAGCCAGGTGCTTTCCTTGATCTCGCGTATGAATTTGGCCTCGAGGAGTCTGTTGATCTCCATTCCAACTGCCTGTGCTCGTGGCTCAAACAGTCGCCTGATTGTTTGCTTGACTGGCCTTGTGTCGGGGTTGACGTTGAGTGCATGCTCGGCGAATTCCCTGGGAACTCCTGGCATGTCCGCAGGACACCAGGCGAAAATTTCCCAGTGCTCACGGAGGAATTTGACGAGCGCGAGTTCCTATGCGGGACTCAAGTTGTTGGCGATGAGGGCCGTTTTAGCGGGATCCGATGGATGGACCTGCACCTTCTTTGTGTGCACAGATGAGTCGAAGGAGAGATGAGGTGAGCTTGACCTACTCAGGGGGGGGCAGACCTGCACCTGGCATTTTCATCTGTAGATAGGCGTAGTGAGGTACTGCCATGAACCTAGCGAACGCGACGCTCCCGAGGATGCAATGGTATTGAGAGGGCCAGTCGACAACTTCAAAGTCGATGCGCTCGCGCCGGAAGTTCTTCGGCGTGCCGAATATGACATCGAGGTTGATTTTGCCCAAGGGGTATACGCCTTTTCCTGGGACGATGTCGTGGAACGTTGTGTCCGATGCCTCTAAGCAGGTTAGAGGGATCCTCATTGCTCGCAAGGTACTCGCGAATATGAGGTTGATACCGCTTCCGCCGTCCATGAAGACGCGACTCATGTCGAAGCCTCCAATTTGCGCCTCGAGTACGAGGGGCGTGACTGGCGAGGTACTTGAGGCAGGTGGTCGCTTGTCAAGGTAATGCACGATTCACCGCCACTCAAGTACTCTGGTGGATGGTGGCGAGCGTGGCCAAGTTGACTTGGCGAGTGATGGCCTTCGCACCTATTGAGGGTGTCCTTTGGATCATCATGGTACCCATGGCCCGTGGGTACGGTTTGCCTCTGTGGTGTTGGTCCGGTGCAGCTCCGTTTGGGGGTGGCCCGGGTGGTGGTGGTGGTGCGCCATGTGCCACTGTGCCTAGAGCGGTTCCATAGCCTCTTTCGACCGCGCTGCGGTTCATCCGCACCAACCCTCGTAGCTTGAGGAACTCGCGCTCTTTGAGGAGGTGGCTGGACTTTCTCTTGCCGCCATGCTTGTCGATGTAGAAGTGTACCGCATGGTCCGGATAATTTATCTTCGGCGGTGGTCGCGGTGCTTCATCGCGTAGGGCGCTGCCATACTTGCATGGTTTTCCCGAGTCGCGATATCCGCCGCTGCGGTATCCGGCTGTTGCGGTTGTCGCCGGTTTATCGGCGTAGCCGCGGCGTACCATGTTGACATCATCGCGATCATCGTAGAGACGCATACGTCGTTTGCTTCGGCGGTCGCGTCTGAGTTCTGCTTCCTCGTTAGAGTGAGCATGGTTCTTCAGCGAATCTTCTCCATCAACCCACCAATTCGCGATCTCCATTAGGTGGTCGATGGTTTTGGGCTTTGAGCGTCCTAGCTCCTCTCTGAGTTCTATGCGGCGGACACCGTCGTTGAATGCATCAATTGCGCGGTCCTCCGAGATGTTCTCCGCGGAGTTCTTGATGATGGACCACCTTTGGATGTAAGAGCGCAGCGATTCGCCAGATTTTTGCTAGCAGCATCTCAAGATTGATTGAAGCGGGCGCTTGTATGTGCCCTTGAAGTTGCGTCGGTTGTAGACCAGCTCATCCCAGGTGCGAATGGATCCGCGCGGGAGGTTATTGAGCCATGCCTGGGCTGCGCCTTGCAGCTGCAAGCATTGCATGGCAGTACTTCGACTGCCTCCGTGCAGCCTGACTAAAGAGATGTGATCCTCCAGCCAGATCTTGGGGTCCTGTAGACCGTCAAATTTTGGGTTCTCCGATGGGAGTTTGAACCCTTTAGGCATTCGCTTCTGCCTGATGGATCTGCTGAAGCATCTAGCACCGCAGAGCCCTCCATCTTCTTCTTCCGAATCAGTCGATTGAGCACGTCGTGCCCTTGACTTGTCGATCTTGCGCTGCGTGAGCTCGTCGCGTGCATCGTAGTCGCGATCGTGTCGTCGTGAACGGCGACGTCGAGACAGGTCGTGACTGTCGTCGCTTGACGAGGACGAGGAGTAGCTGCTAACGCTTGCCCTTTTGGGGTCCGTATTGGTTCTTTGTCGAGGAGGCCTCGATTAGCCCAAGGCCCGCGATCGAGATTGGTGCATGGCCGTTCGAGGATCTCCACCGGTGGCTGGTTATTGAGAAGGTACATGGTGGCCGCCACACGCGGCTTGCGGCCCTTGGAACCACGTTGCCTCTCGTGTCGATCGTCATAGAGCCAAATCGAGGATTTTTGCGCGCCTATGCGTTCTTGTTCGGTGAGGTGAGCCATCCGCGAACGCTTCTTCTTGGCGAGATGTTCGTTTCTGAGGAGGATCCTCCGAGGAGGAGAGCCCAACGACGCATAAGGCTTGACTCGCTGCCGCTTTTACGCTACTCAAGTTCCGGATTGCTTGTTTCGCGCTGAATTCCTCCTTTAGGAGCCAGTGGTAGCCCATCAGTAGTTCTTGCGGGGACCCGAAGGGTAGAGGTGTGCCTCGTAGGGCTTCGCGGCAGCGTTCCCACTCTTGCTCGTTGAGCCTGATCACGACGCATTCGCCAGTTTGCTCATTGATTATGGTAGGGGGTTCGACTGCTCCTCCATTGCCACCGTTGCCGCTGTTGGTGGCGTTGGGCGGGTCGGGGCCGTCGCCGCGGTTGGCGGAGGTGTCGCCCGCGTTGATGATGACGCACATGAAGTGATTTGGGAGGCTATTGCTTCCACAACTTTCAGATCCGGAACCGTAGGTTCCTTCTTCAGTGGCCAGATCGCTTATATCGGAGTCGCGACTGTTGTCGCTTAACATGTTCCCAACCGCTGCTGGAGCATTGAGCTCGCTGAGGGTACCGATCGGTGGAGGGAACCATGATGCTGGGGCAATCGTCGGTGCCGTCGGCTGATCGGGCATGCGAAGCGTGCCCATCTGACCAACTTGGAAGCAGAACCTCCCAATTGCCAGGCTGATTCCTTCGCCCACGGAGTCGAAGGCCGGGCGAGTGGCCGGCGTGTGGACGGTGAAGTCGAAGGCGCCGAAGAGCTGGCGAATCTCCGATGTTGCAGAGTTGTAGATCACGTTTGATGGGCCGAAGAAGCCGCAACATCAGCACTCCCAGTTCCCACAGACGGCGCTAATTGACGAGGGTTTAACTCGTCAATGCCCATTGTTATGGACTTGGGTTTTGGAGAAGGAGGTAGCGCTGGAGACATCTATCGGCTAGTAAACAAGCACACAGGGGACAAAGGATTTACCCAGGTTCAGGCCTCGTAGAGGTCCCTACTCCTGCTTGTCTCGGGAATTATCGAGGGAGTCGAAAGTTACAATGATGCGCAGACGAAATCTGGCGAGGGTTGCGAAAGCTAGGGTTGAGTGTGTCTTCCTCGCTGCCCCCTCCTAGCCTTTATATAGATAGGCTAGGTCTCGGGTAGCAGGTCGAGTCGGTTACAAGTTAGGGTTTTCCCCTTCAAACTTTCTATCTTAGCTTCTTCTTGTCCTTCAAGCAATTGAGAGTCCATAGGTTACTCGAGTCCCTCCATCCGGGCCTTGGCGACACCGTGGGCCTGTACGTATTTGGGCCGTATATACCAAGCTCGAGTACCTATATGGTATACCCATGTCACGGAGGCTTTATCGTTTGCAAGGTGGTTTGGATATTTGTATTGTATATATGTATTCTTGACTCGTTGAGTCGCTGTTGTATATATATATCTGTTCTATGGGTCCCATCGAGGACTGTTGTGTCATGGTATTACTTCGTTTTCCACCCGCACGAAAGTGCCTGGTGGGTGTCCTTGAATTGTTTCTATGCGGGTTTGGCGGAAAGGGCTAAAACTTGCATAGGGCCGATTTGAGGGTGTTACACTCGGGATGGGGAGGAGAGCGGGGCCGAGCAGCTTCGTCATGTCCCAGCTCTGCGCCATTGCCGCAACCACAGATTGCCACTCTGGGAAGAAGAAGACGCGTAATGGATGCAGGCGCCAACGCTGCAAGCCTACGGGGAGGAGAGCTAGGCCGAGCAGGTTCGTCCACGTCCCAGCTCCGCGCCATGGTTGCGACGCCCCATAGATTGCCGCTCCGGGGAAGAAGAAGACGTGTAATGGATGGAGGCGCCAACGCTGCAAGCCTAATTGACACCTAAGCGACGGGAGCGACATAACGGCGAGAACTAACAGGGGGGGCCAACTTGACGGCCGTTAGCCTAATTTTTTGTATTGAAATGTAAAGTTGAATTCATGCCGAAAAAGACCCTTTCAGTATTTGGCACACCAACTGTAGTCATCGCGGCTGATTTCAGGGAACTTGGGTACCACGTTGCTTGGGCGACCCAACTTTGGGGCCGCAAAATGATATTCTCATACTCGAGTGTGTAATTGAAAGGTTATGATTGATTATCTACATACTAAGTATGATGATTCAGGATTATCCCTGACGGATGTATCGAATTTTGTGGTGAAAGTGTACCACCTGTGCAGAGTGTCAAACTATTCGAATAGCCGCGTCCACGGCCATGGACAGTTGGAGTGGCCATACCGTTCCATCATCATGTTTTCAAAATGACTTGTGAATTGAACAATGACTTTGACTTGACCACAACAGGGTTGTGAACATGAAAATTAGGTTCCCACTTAAGTGATTTAGAACATTAACTTAGTTTTCTTTACTTCTAAACTCAGTATGAGATAAACCTGGCTTTTTGCAAATAAACTTAGAGCTTAAGATTCCTACTAGAACTACCTTACTTGTTAGTGATAGTTTGCGAGTACTTAAAGAGTACTCATGGCTTTGTCCCTGGCTATTCCCGTGGCCAGACTATGAGGAGGACTACCAGGATGATGGCCAGCAGGAGGTCTACGACAACTAGGATCATCTCCCATCATCAGCATTGCCTGTGACTTTGAAGATGGAGCCCCTACTACTTTTAATTTCCGCTGCTTGATTTGTATTAAGACTGGATCATGAGATCCTTTATTTGTAAGACCTTTATTATGGTTTGTAATGGATGATGTACCATGGTACCAATTCTGTTATGTCTCGCAAAAATGGTAATCCTGGGATTGCGATGTATGGCATAACAGGCATCTGGGATTAAAAATCCGGGTGTTGACAGAAAATATTTGAGTTACAAGTTTAGCAAAAACACCTAAGATTCAAGGAATCGTTCATGGATTTATGTTTCCTATAAACCATAGGAATATGGAGTATTCGAGAGATATTATCAAATATTTTTTGACATGATAGGATCAACGATGTTATTTATAAAATGGCCATTATATTTTATGGATTAAAGCTTTAGAGACTGTCGCTTTTACACTGAAAAGAGCTCCATCGTGATCCGTTGAAGTGACACCATATGAGTTATGGATTTGGATAAAACCCAAGTTGTATTTTCTTAAATGTTCAAGGAATCGTTACATGGATTTATGTTTCTCGATAAACCATAGGAATATGGAGTATTCGAGAGATATAATCAAACCTTGTTTGACATGAAAGGATCAACGGTGTTATTTATAAAATTTCCATTATATTTTAAGGACTAGAGCTTTAGAGACTACCACTTTTACACTGAAAAGAGCTCCATCATGATCCATTGAAATGACACCATATGAGTTATGGATTGGGATAAAACCCAAGTTGTCTTTTCTTAAATTTTTGTATGCTGGGCATAAGTGAAATGTTTACAATCAAAGTCGGATAAGCACGTCTTTCTAGGTTATCCCAAAGCAATACTTGGGTATTCCTCCATAACACCGAAGACAAAAAAAAATTGTCACTTAGAGTGTCAAGTTTCTTGAGAAGCAATTTTCGTGAAAAGTTAAGTGGGAAGATGATGACTGCAAGCGCACAGATCGTTTGTAGCTGGTTTCAAAATAAAGATATAGATTCCACAGGGAGAAGGAGTCTGAAGTCTATTAACTCTTGAAATAAATATTACGATAGAAATGCTAGATTAAGTTCTAAGTGACAAGGGAAAATGCGAGTATTGTGTAAAAAGGTGGTTTGGGGTTTTGGGTATAAGGACAATAATAAAGTAAAGTAAACAACTGAGTACAGAAAGTAAGTATCGCGTATGTAAGAGAGATTGGAACTGTAGTAGGGAAAAATCATTCTCAGGGAGTAGCGGAGACACCACTAGTATTGTAAAGATCTAAGATAAATATTATCATCATGAACATTCTAAACTATGTATGTGTGGGAGGAACTCCATATTTGGACAAATACACAGAAACCGATACTCACATCATCCTTATAACCACAAAGCTCAGCAATCGACATCAATCGAATTATCGCTATTAAGGGACGTAATCCCGTAGGATGTATCCCATGGCATGGATAGTGTTCCGTGAGTTTCCTCGGTTTCCCAGGTTGATACGTAAGGGGTTCCAACAGCTTTATAGTCACTATAAGTGCTAGCACGTCTCCGTCTACCAACAAGTAGTTTCCTCCATCAAGTCCCCACGAGAGGCAAATATTGAGAGGTCGACTTCTCTCAACATCAAGATGTAGAAAATCTAACACATGGTCACAGTGATGAATATCATAATAGACTTTATCTTATTTCAATCTCATACTAGGGTTTCTCCATCTCCCCAAGACCTAATGATCTACTCAGACATGGAGGTATTCAACATCATGGCAATGGTAATGGAAGCAATCATAGATGAATAGCACTTGTATAAATCCACATCGAGTATAGGAATTACAACAAGATCTAGACAAGATGTAGATGGTGGTGATGCAGCAGTGCATGATGAAGATCGATGCCTTAGCCTCCCGGATCTGCGCAGGGCGAATATTGATCCCTTGTGGATGAGTTCCCCCTCCAGATGCCTTCTAGAGGTGAGGTTTCTACGATTTTTGGGTGTTCTGTATGTTGTCTCCTCAAACCAATTTCACAGGGTGAAACTATTTGACGAGGCAGAGGCGGCACTGATGGCTCAGTGTTGATGTAGAGCTCATTGGGAACCCCAAGAGGAAGGTAAGATGAGCACAACAGCAAGTTTCCCTCAGTTATGAAACCAAGGTTTAATCGAACCAAGAGGGAGCAAGGAAACACACCAAAGGTGTTGCTAGCTGAGCCTTGGCATGCGACCACCGTGCTAGTAGCAACGTGGAGACCTGCACAACACAACCATAGAACTCTCTCCCCAACTTGCGATGAGGTTGTCAATCTCACCGTGTTTTGCTAAAAAAAAGGATTAAACGTATCGAATGGAAGGAAGTAATAGTTTGCAGAAAGTAAACACAAAGCAGTAAACAGTTTGTACATTGTATGTAAAAGAAAAGGACCGGGATCCATAGTTCACTAGAGTTGGCTCTCCTTAAGATAGATAACATGCTGGGTGAACAAATTACAGCGGGGCAATTGACAAACATCGAGAAAGCATACAAGCATATACTAATCATCTTGACTCCTTTGAGACTTGATCAGGCATTATGTAACTACCTCGGTGAATTCCGCTCTTAGTTACAAGCCTGGATGAGCGGAAATGGTTAAAAAAGTACAGTGGGGCCAAATGCCACTCACACGTAGACCTTTCGGCCGTCCTAACCATTTCCAAACATCAGGACAAGAACGAGCGGCGTAATCGGCAGGCGAAGGGATCAACTACATACACAAATGAGTATGTATGCAAGCCACCATACAACAGTCCTCAGAGCCATTCCATCTAAAAAGAAATAGAAATATTGCAACGCCATACGGCAAGATCCAAATATCCTAGATAGATATAATAGTTTAGGATATCTCCTCATACATCAAACATCGTAGTATCAAAGAAGCGGAAAACAAGATCCGAGTACGGATAAGAAGCAAATCGGCATAAGATGCCCCATAAATAAACATCCGCCTACGTATCTCACGGATCCCCATTCCTAATCTCTACACCAAGTGGTGTTGCCCACATCGTCTGCCTCCTCCACCCAAGATCCATCTTGCGAGTTTACTGCTCATCCGAATCAAACAATTTATCGTGTGAGACCCTAGGGGTTTCAGCAAGTCTTTATGCCTCTAAAGGGGACACAACCTGGGGTGACGAATTGCAGCAAAAGATAATACCTAACAATTTAGGGATATTGCTAACCATCCGCCTAACCAAAGATAGACGGATGTCCGTGAATTAATAACAACGCTTATAACAAGAATATTAACAGATCCATCCTCCTCGCTTACCAACGAGGAAGCGGACGAACAACCCCCCATCCGTTGGCAGTTTTATTATCCATTCCATGAGTGTTGCACTATTTACTAGTCAGGTACTTAGTCAAGTTAAAAGTGGTACTTTAGTTATTCTTGTCTATGATCGAGAAACTGTGCTCCAAGTCGTCCATAACCGCGGACACGGCTTTCAGAAAGATTTACCCTGCAAAGGTGCACAAATAGCAACACACACTCGATCAACCTTGGAAAAACCAAATCAAAACCCAACGAGGCAGTCACGACAAAGCGATCACAGGATTCAGAAATATTTCAGGGGGCCACCCCATTAAGCTACCCGCAACGAAGTTGTCCGGCTCTGAGACGGACTCAAGGTTTGCGTCAATGGCTGTAAACGACTGGGAACCCGAAAGTCTGACTGGGCTTGTCGATACCGCGAAAACACTCCACATCCAAAACAGCACAGGTGCTCCTCGCACAATCTTAAATAAAGCAGTAAAGCATGGCATAAGTACAGGATAGTAATAAAGCCCCAAACTACTTTGTGGCCCCAAGAAATAAGAATGAATCAAGCTCTGGCTCAGGGGGGTCCATAGGCCTCCCGGATGTGGATAGTGCGAATAGTCAAGGAACATGAATCAAGTACTCGGGGTCTTACGGGACACAAGTGAGCATGAAAAACCAAATAGCAGATATTGCTCACCGTTGCCACTTTCATTAGTTATCCCATTACTACTCAGGTTAAGTTGTTTAGGTACCTCGTTATCCATCAGACACTCACATACCCTACACATGCTGTTCTACGACCCGCATGGCTCAAACAACTCCTGTAGTAATGGCTCATGGGATGGAGGAACAAGCTTCGGTGGGGTGTAAAAGTAAAGGCTATGCAGTACTTGGGATTCAGTTTAATGCAATCGCAACTCAATGATGCAAGAATAAGATAGAGGCAATAGGTACTATATGTATTCAAGCATGTGGTAGTGCTTGCCTGGCAGCTCAGTTGAAGCGAGAGAAGGATCTGGGTAGTGCTCCTGGGTTTCTTGATATATCCCCGCCGCCTATTCGAAGAAGAACCAAACAAACAAGGGCCAACATAAATAAAGTGCACAAGCATATGAATAAAATGCGACAAGCAAACAATCATGCCATGATGAATGATGCACACTTTGCATGGCAATAATGTAGCATGGCATGGGTGAGGTATAATACAAGAATAAAGCATTTTATGGAGTTTTAGTCACATTTTATCCTCAAATAAGTTGTTGTATACTTTATATTTATAAGATGCATGCTGCAATTCAGAACATGGAATGCATAGATAGAACGGTCTCGTCGAGCTGATCATTTTAGACATATTATTTGTCAAAATTGGAGTTATAAAACAAAAGTTATTAATTAATTAAGAAAAAGGGCACTTTATTTGTAATTTTAATCAACTCGAAATTTAAAGTGTTCAAAATATATTTTGAAGGGCATAATTGAATTCCTCACATTTTTCTGATTTAAAAACATATATTATTTGTATTATTCGGATTTGTTAATAAAAAGTTATTAATTTTTGGATATAAAACATATTTAACAATTTCTGAAAACGTTTTTATTAAACAAAAAAAGATCAGAGGTTTTTGTACACAGAGGGAGCTAGCCACAACCACTGTCGGGTGGGCCCGAGATGCTGAGTCAGCGCGGCGGGCAGCGGGGTACCCCTCTGGGCTTTTTGCACCACGACGTTGTCCAGCCCCAGAGACTGACTTGCGGGCCCTAAGGTTGGCGGGGCCACAGCGCATGACCCAGTATGCGTGCCACGCGGCAGGGACAGGGGCACGCTCGTGATGGCGCAACAAAACCCGGGTGCTTTTCTGTAAAAGCTACACAGAGGCAGACAGGTGGGACCAGGCTGGACCGCGGGTTGAAAAAGCTAACATGTAGGGGGGGTATGTGCAAAAGGATATGTGCTACTGTTTTTCTTCCTTCGTTTCTGAGGAAACTGACGGTGTCGCTTAACAGAGGAGAACAGGGGCGCCCAGGGCTCGATCCCATGACCTCACGCTGGAGCTGGCGGGTCGGAGCCACCGCGGTACTAGCGGGCTGATGCTAGGTAGTGGATGCGCGGCCAGGTGAGGTGTGGCGAGGCGTCCGTCGTCTACCTCGCGCGCGTCAACTACAGGCATGCACGGAGGCGACGGAGACGAGGTTCCCGGGAAGCACGGATAGGGTTGGTCGATGCGGCTAGGCGGGGCGGAAGCGGGCGTGTGCGCAACTGCCGAAGCAGAGCACAGCAGCGACGGCAAACGGCTGGGGTTTTAGCGAGCAGCGACGACCATAGGGCGTTCGACTAAACGATCGATGCAACCGGGAAGCAAAGATGGACAGGGGCATGTCTAGGGGGGTCAGTGGCTCACCGCGGGGCTCTCGGTGGCATTGGATCGGCTTGGTTCGCAGGAGAACGACGACGATGCTAGCGGACGGCGAGCTAGGGTTTGTGTCGGGCTCGACGTGATCTTCGGCTCTGGTCCTTCTCCTCCTCTGCGACAGGTACACGCGGCCTTCTAGGAGTCTCCTCGACCCTCCTCGACACACGGCTCCTCTTCTCCTCCTCTCCAGCACCGGTGCTACGGGGTGGCCGAGATAGATGGCGAGGGTGGCAGGTGGGCTAGCAACAGGGGATGGTGAGGAACTGGGGTGGTGAGGGCAGAGCCCAGGCGAGATCTGGATGGCACTGCCAGGACGGGGTGGGGTAGATAAGGACAGGGAGGAGGTTAGGTAAGGAGGGCGAGAGGGAAAAGGTTGCTGTGGGGGCTCGGGAAGGGAAAGGTGGCTTCGGCCACCTTTTTGCTCCGCCCTCACGTGCTCGTCGTGGGGAGGCCAGGCAGAGGCTGCAAGGGGGGGCCAGCAGAGGGGTGAGGCCAGGCTTGGCTCATGGGACCGCACGGCAGGGAGAGAGAGAGAGCATGGTCTGGAGCTAGGGTTGGAGGAAGTAGAGGCTCGGGTTAGAGCTGGTGCTAGGGTTGGGGTTGGAGGGTAGCTCGGCCAGGGGAAGGGTGGCCAGGTGGGGCCAGCAAGGTAGGGAGGACACCTCGGCATGGTGAGAGGAGAGGGTGAGGTGAGAGGGGGAGATGGGTGTAACTAGGGTTAGATTAGAGAGGAAACTAGGGTTAGGGTTAGATGAGGTGTTAGGTTTTGGATAGGGGATAGAGAGAGAGGGTGATGTCTTAGGGTTTAGAGTTTTAGAGATAATGGTTGAAATGCCCACACATGGCTTGCATGGATGGGGATGGTTGTAGGGTTTTTAGCATGAACCCAACAAGATCAAGCATGAAGAGGGGTAGAGAGAGAGATGGTGGTGAGGGATAGAGAAGATCCCCAAAAGAGAGAACCCATCTAAACCAAGAGAGAAACAAATGGCTAAAGGTGGAGGTACTCTTGCATGGCCCATGCAATTTAATAATTGCCATGATTAAATTCTTGTGAAAACAAAATAATAGCATGGCATTATCCTTATGCATTCCCAAGAAGTGGAATCAAGGCCAAGCAAAAGAATTCATAGATTTAGATCCACCCCACCCACATGAGCTAGAATAACATCAAAAGAAAAAGAGAAACAAGCTCATGGATAATGGGATGGTGGAATTTTAAGGTGGTGACAAAGAGAGATGGTGAAGTTGGAATAAAAGATATGCCCCCAACTCAACTTGGGCATTTAAAAAATATATCAATAACCAAATACAATATCAAGAGGCAAATACAATTTACAATGCATATGAGAGAAGAACCAAATCAAAAGGGTTTTATAAGATGCTCAAATGCAAGGTGGCATGATGACATGAGCATGATATAATTATGATGCAACAATTATATATAGGAAGTAGCCATTATCTTACTAGACCAAGTAGCATTACAATTGTTAGACAATTGGGATGCTACAACTCTCCCCCACTAAACAGGAATCTCGCTTTAGATTCTAGGAAGAAGAAGAAGACTCAAAGAGGGTAGGATACTTGGCACGGAGCTCATCTTCACGCTCCCAAGTGGTTTCATCAATGTAATGGTGCGACCACTGCACCTTGCAGAACTTGATGGACTTGTTGCGAGTCCTTCTTTCTGCGACTTCAAGGATTTTTGTGGGGTGTTCTTGATAAGACAGGTCTTCTTGGATATTGATAAGCTCATGGTCCACGGTCCTGCCGGGATCCTTGAAGCACTTCTTGAGTTGAGAGATGTGGAAAACATCATGGACCTTGAGTTTTTCCGGGAGCTCAAGAGCATAAGCAACTTCTCCTCTTCTTCCACGAATTTTGAATGGACCGATGTATCTAGGAGCCAGCTTTCCTTTGATACCAAAGCGGTGCGTGCCTCTCATGGGAGTGACACGAAGGTAAACGAGATCACCTGGGACATACTCCATGTCCGTGTGCTTTCTGTCATAATTGCTCTTCTGGCGACTTTGAGCAATCTTCAGATTTTCAAGAATGATGTGAACCTTCTCCTCCGCTTGAGTTACAATGTCAGGGCCAAACAATATTCTTTCTCCTGCACCCGACCAACCAATCGGAGTTCTCATTTGCACCATAGAGAGCCTCAAATGGTGCCATCTTTAGACTTTTCCGAAGTCGTTGTTGTAAGAGAATTCAGCATAAGGAAGACATTCTTCCCACTTCATGCCAAAAGAGATGACAAGCACGAGCATATCCTCCGTAATCTGATTGATCCTTTCAACTTGTCCTGCGACTAAGGGTGGTAAGTTGTGCTGAAGTTCAATTTTGTTCCCAAAGCATTTTGGAAATTTTCCTGAACTTGAAGTGAAGATGCTTCCACGGTCCGAATCGATCTCAAGCGGAACCCCATACAGAGAGACAATTGCTGATATAGAGATCACCAACCGAATTGCGTAAATTGTTTCCTTGACGGAAAGAAGTGAGCCACTTTAGAAAGCCTGTCAATGACAACAAAGATTGCATTGTTGCCCTTCCGCGACCTTGGAAAACCAAAGTGATGAAGTCCATCTCTACTTTCTCCCATTTCCATTCCGGGGTTTCAATGGCTGTAGAAGACCGAAGGTTTCGATGGACAGCTTTAACTCTACGGCGTACATCACACCGAGACATACTTGTCACAATATCGCTTCAATCCCGCCACCAATATTGTGTTTTCAAGTCCATGTACATCTTTGTGCTGCCAGGTGGATAGAAAGAACAGAATCATGCGCCTCCTTGAGAACTTGCTCTCTCAAACCCGGTAGTTCGGAACAAACATCCGTGTTCAAAGAAAAGCGGCCTTGATCATCGACGTGGAAGGACTCATACTGAAGCTGGATGTTGAGATGATCTTTTGGTATACGGATCACCGTTGAATGGAGCGAACCTTTCTTCCAAGAGAGGGGTTGCCGAAGGTTCAAGATACCCTTGATCCACAATTTCAAGGTTGAGCCGACGGAATTCCTCACACAAGAGCGGCCGTTGTTCTTCCAAAGATGAGGTTGCTGACATAAGCTTTGCGGCTGAGAGCATCGGCCATGACATTAGCTTTGCCCAGAGTGTAGTTGATTGTCAAATCAAAATCATTGATTGCTTCAATCCACATCCTCTGACGAAGGTTGAGATCAGGCTGTGTGAAGATATACTTCAGACTCTTGTGATCAGAAAAGATTTCAAAACGGTTGCCCAGCAAGTAATGCCTCCATACTTTCAAAGCAAAGACAACTGCTGCGAGTTCGAGGTCACGTGTAGGATAGTTGATCTCATGCGTCTTCAACTGTCGAGAGGCATAAGCAACAACTTGTTTTTCTTGCATAAGGACCGCACCCAATCCTTGCAAAGATGCGTCACAGAATATCTAGAAAGGCTTGGTTGTATCTGGAGGAACCAAGACTGGTGTGGAAGTGAGCTTCTCTTTGAGTGTTTCAAAGCTTGCTTGATAGGCAGGAGTCCAAAGGTATTTCTTGCCTTTCTTGAGGAGATCGGTAAGAGGCTTCGCTATCTTCGAAAAGTTCTGAACGAAGCGACGGCAATAACTAGCCAAACCAAGGAAGCTCCGGACTTCTTTGACATTTACAGGAGGAAGCCAGTCAACAATTGTCTTTACAGTTTCCGGGTTGACGGCAATGCCCTTGGCAGAGATGACGTGACCAAGATAGGTTACTTGAGGCATCCAAAACTCACATTTGGAGAACTTTGCATACAGGCGGTTCTTACGAAGCTTGTTTAGGACACACCGGAGGTGTTCTTCATGTTCTTCCTTTGACTTAGAATAGACTAGGATGTCATCCAGGTAGACCACAACGAACTTATCAAGATACTCCATGAAAACCGAGTTCATAAGCCTCGAGAAGGTGGCAGGTGCGCAGGAGACCGAAAGACATGACCGTGTACTCACAAAGCCATAGCGTGTGGTGAAAGCTGTTTTAGGAACATCTTCCTTATAATCTTGATTTGATGATAACCACTTCTCAAGTCAAGCTTAGAGAATACCACAGCCCAAATAGCTGATCAAGAGATCATTAATCCGCGGAAGGGATATTTATTCTTGATGGTTTTAGCATTGAGAGCCCGATAGTCAACACAAAGTCTATCACTTGTCTCGCTTCTTCACAAAGATGGTTGGGCTACCCAGGAAGAAGTACCGTGTTGAATGAAACCCAACTTCTCTTGTTCATCGTCGACGCTTGAGTTCAGCCAACTCAGCAGGACCCATTTTATAAGGCCGCTTGGAGATAGGAGCCGTTCCAGGTTCAAGCTCAATTACAAACTCAACCTCACGATCCGGAGGCATACCTGGCAACTCTTCAGGAAAAACATCCGAACTCACAGATCACCGAACACTCAATAGCTTCCATAGCATCAGCATTCAGAGCCGCCAAAGAGAAAAGCTGAATAGCAGGAGTCGACTTGGAGAATAGACTATATGGCCTTCGTGGAATTTTCAGAGAAACCGAGCTGCTCAAAGACAATCAATCACAGCTGCATTTGCTGTCAACCAATCCATGCCCAAGATAACATCAATGTCAGAATTGCCCAGAACAATTAAGGACGCCGAGAACGAAGAGCCACCAATCTCAATTTGATTGCCATGGCTGATTTTAGAAGCTGCCATTTTTGCTCCAGGAGAAAGGACCATTAACCGCTTAAGGAGAGGATCCATAGCTAACTCATTCTCATGTGCAAATTTGTGAGAAACAAAAGAATGCGATGCACCAGAATCAAACAAAACTCGTGTAGGGACTGAGTTAACGGAAGCATACCCATCACAACCTGTGTGCATGCTCAGCTTGAGCGGCGTTGACACAGTTGGCACGAGCAACAGTAGACCCGGGCTTGGTGTTGATGTTGAGAGCCCGAGGTGGTGGTGCACGAACCATAGGAGAGCTTGCCGCAGGTCTTGGAGGTGGTGGAGGAAGAGCTTTGTTTTTCATTGG
The DNA here is from genome assembly GCA_023614405.1 of Avena insularis. NCBI lineage: Eukaryota > Viridiplantae > Streptophyta > Magnoliopsida > Poales > Poaceae > Avena > Avena insularis. The sequence goes on along the minus strand of JAJUPC010000510.1, from coordinate 149,829 downwards.
ACAGTTCCAGTGTTGATGCCCAGTGTTTCCACAAGTGTAACAAGCACCAGGTGGACGTGGAGCAACGTAGCCAGGGACTCCGCCAGCGCCTGTAGAAGTTGTGGTTGTAGCCCCGGGAGCAGCAAGTGAGGAAGTTTGGTGGCCTTGCTGCTGTAGCTTGAAGGTCTTGGTGGAGCCGGAGCGACTGGGTGTTAGGAACCTGCATACGACGCTTAGAAGGAGTTGATATAGTCAAGAGCTTGCTGCATCGCAGTTGTGTTTCTTTGACTCTCAAACACTTGCCTACTTGCTTCTTCCCGCAGAGTCAGATGCTGAAGTTCCAGAAAAGACGCCGGCCTTGCATGTGTGATTGCATATTTAATCGATGCATTGAGCCCTTGTCGGAACCTCTTTTGCTTCTTCTTGTCATCAGAGATCTCATCGCCACCATAACGAGAAAGGTTCATGAAGTTTCTGATGTAGGTATTGACATTGTCATTGCCCTGCTTGAGGTTGAGAAACACTTCCTTCATCCTCTCCATGACAATTTCTGACAGATATTGCTCTTTGAAAGCTCCAGTGAACTATTCCCATGTAGGCTGAAAACCAGTGCAGTTTGCCTTCAGGTAATTCTCCCACCACAGAGCTGCATCTCCCTTCAGAAGGTGAGTGGCACATTTTACCCATTCTGCTCAGAACATCAGTCACCAAGAATCTTGACATCTCACGCAACCAATCATCAGCATCAAGTGGTTGATCGGACACATCAAATTGACGTGGGTTGAACTTCAGGAAGCTTTTGATGTCTCCTCGCTTGGGAGGTGGAGGTAGCGGAACAAACTCATTCCTCCTGACACTTTCTTCAAAACGCTGTTGGTTCTGCTGCATTGCTGCCAAGGCATTGGCGATGCTTGACAACGCCCCCAGCTCAGGTTGTATGTCCTCCTCGTAACGGGCGTGGTGCCATCCTGTGATTGATATAACACACAAGTCAGTACCATAATGGAGAATAATAATAATCCAAAATAGTACCAAGATGGAATTAACCAAGATTAAAGGATACAATTTACTAAGATGATATTAAAATATCAACATAGTTCAAAGCACCTAGAAGATATTAAGCATATCGCACACGACTGAAAAGGAGTGTGGTACACAACTAACAAAGAAAAAATTTCCGCAAATTTCGGCATGAAAATACCAATATATGCGCAAAATCACTTAACGAATCAAGATTAGTGACTCTACCAATTCAATATACAAGAGCGAATGATAAAAGTAGTGGTATGGTCGCGACTCCATCCCGCACTCAAATCATTACTCCGCACATGAACAAGTAGAACACGTATCCCAACACCTTCTTCTCAAGATGAACCTAAAGATTAGTAACTACGGAAACGAACACCCCAACAAGATAACGTCGGATAACAAAGAGTAAGACGGATCACGGCGGTATACAACGAATCAGATAGATCGCGTCGGTTTGCAAAAGCCTGTCGGTATGGAATGTACCAACAGTTGATAACCAAAAGGCAGATAAAGATAACATGTTGGATGCAACAGATAGACAAGGAATTACACACACACACACACTTCCTATGGTACTACGGAAACCCAGAACACGTGAATCCTAGTTTGAATTTTAAGAAGAGGATTGAAAACGTTACACTTCCTTACCAGAAAAGGGTGGGTGGTGGGTAAGAAGAAAAGTGGAAGCAGTCCTACTCTCACGTTTTGTTTTTCCCTAGTATACATAACTACCAAAAATATTTGCTAGATCGACAACTACCATTTGGCTGAGACCTCAAGGGCGGGATGGCTCGATACCAATTGTAACTACCTCGTGAATTACGCCTTAGTTACAAGCATGGATGAGCGGAAATGGTTAAAATAGTACTGGGGCCAAATGCCACTCATGGTAGACCTTTCGCCGTCTAACCATTTCCAAACATCAGGACAATAACGAGCGCGAATCGGCAGCGAAGGGATCAACTACATACACAAATGAGTATGTATGCAAGCCACCATACAACAGTCCTCGAGCCATTCCATCTAAAAGAAATAGAATATTGCAACGCCATACCAAGAAGATCCAAATATCCTAGATAGATATAATAGTTTAGGATATCTCCTCATACATCAAACATCGAGTATCAAAGGAAGCGGAAAACAAGATCCGAGTACGGATAAGAAGAAAATCGCATAAGATGCCCCATAAATAAACACATCCCGCCTACAGATCTCACGGATCCCGCTCTCGAATCTCTACACCGAGTGGTCGCTGCCCACATCGTCTGCCCTCCACCCAAAGATCCATCTTGAAGTTTACCTGCTCATCCGAATCAAACAATTTATCGTGTGAGACCCTAGGGGTACTCAGAAGTCTTTATGCCTCTAAAGGGACACAACCTGGGTGACGAATTGCAGCAAAAGATAATACCTAACAATTTAGGATACTCGCTAACCATCCGCCTAACTAAAGATAGATGGATGTCCGTGAATTAATAACAACAGCTATAACAGAATATTATCAGATCCATCCTCCTCCTCGCTACCAACGAGGAAGCGGACGAACAACCCCCATCCTTTGGCAGTTTTATTATCCATTCCATGAGTGTTGCACTATTTACTAGTCGTACTTAGTCAAGTTAAAAGCGTACTTTAGTTATTCTTGTCTATGATCGAGAAAGTGCTCCAAGTCATTCATAACCGCACACGGCTTTCAGAAGATTTACCGCAGGGTGCACAAATAGCAACACACACTCGATCAACCTCGAAAAACCAAATCAAAACCCAACGAGGCCACGACAAAGCGATCACAAGATTCAGAAATATTTCAGGGGCCACCCCATTGCTACCCGCAACGGTTGGCCGCCCGAGACGGACTCAAGGTTTGCGCCAATGGTCAGAAACGATCGGGAACCCAAAGTGTGACTGGCTTGTCGATACCAAAACACTCCATCCAAAATAGCATGTGCTCTCGCACAATCTTAAATAAAGCAGTAAAGCATGGCATAAGTACAGGATAGTAATAAAGCCCCAAACTACTTTGTGGCCCCAAGAAATAAGAATGAATCAAGCTCTGGCTCAGGGGGGTCCATAGGCCTCCCGGATGTGGATAGTGCGAATAGTCAAGGAACAGGAATCAAGTACTCGGGGTCTTACGGGACACAAGTGAGCATGAAATACCAAATAGCAGATATTGCTCACCGGTGCCACTTTCATTAGTTATCCCATTACTACTCAGGTTAAGTTGTTTAGGTACCTCGTTATCCAGCAGACACTCACATACCCTACACATGCTGTTCTACGACCCGCATGGCTCAAACAACTCCTGTAGTAATGGCTCATGGGATGGAGGAACAAGCTTCGGTGGGGTGTAAAAGTAAAGGCTATGTAGTACTTGGGATTCAGTTTAATGCAATCGCGACTCAATGATGCAAGAATAAGATAGAGGCAATAGGTACTATATGTATGCAAGCTTGTGGTAGTGCTTGCCTGGCAGCTCAGTTGAAGCGAGAGAAGGATCTGGGTAGTGCTCCTGGGTTTCTTGATATATCCCCTGCTCAGCGTCTATTCTAGGAAGAACCAAACAAACAAGGGCCAACATAAATAAAGTGCACAAGCATATGAATAAAATGCGACAAGCAAACAATCATGCCATGATGAATGATGCACACTTTGCATGGCAATAATGTAGCATGGCATGGGTGAGGTGTGGAATACAAGAATAAAGCATTTTATGGAGTTTTAGTCACATTTTATCCTCAAATAAGTTGCTGTATACTTTATATTTATATGATGCATGCTGCAATTCAGAACATGGAATGCATAGATAGAACGGTCTCGTCGAGCTGATCATTTTAGACATATTATTTGTAAAAATTGGAGTTATAAAACAAAAGTTATTAATTAATTAAGAAAAAGGGCATTTTATTTGTAATTTTAATCAACTCGAAATTTAAAGTGTTCAAAATATATTTTGAAGGGCATAATTGAATTCCTCACATTTTTCTGATTTAAAAACATATATTATTTGTATTATTCGGATTTGTTAATAAAAAGTTATTAATTTTTGGATATAAAACATATTTAACAATTTCTGAAAACGTTTTTATTAAACAGAAAAAGATCAGAGGTTTTTGTACACAGAGGGAGCTAGCCACAACCACTGACGGGTGGGCCCGAGATGCTGAGTCAGCGCGGCGGGCAGCGGGGTACCCCTCTAGGCTTTTTGCACCACGACGTTGTCCAGCCCCAGAGACTGACTTGCGGGCCCTGAGGTTGGCGGGGCCACAGCGCGCGCGACCCAGCCAGGGCGTGCCACGCGGCAGGGACAGGGGCACGCTCGTGATGGCGCAACAAAACCCGGGTGCTTTTTTGTAAAAGCTACACAGAGGCAGACAGGTGGGACCAGGCTAGACCGCGGGTTGAAAAAGCTAACATGTAGGGGGGGTATGTGCAAAAGGATATGTGCTACTGTTTTTCTTCCTCCGTTTCTGACGAAACTGACGGTGCCGCTTAACAGAGGAGAACATGGGCGCCCAGGGCTCGATCCCATGACCTCACGCTGGAGCTGGCGGGTCGGAGCCACCGCGGTACTAGCGGGCTGATGCTAGGTAGTGGATGCGCGGCCAGGTGAGGTGTGGCGAGGCATCCGTCGTCTACCTCGCGCGCGTCAACTACAGGCATGCACGGAGGCGACGGAGACGAGGTTCCCGGGAAGCACGGATAGGGTTGGTCGATGCGGCTAGGCGGGGCGCGCAAGCAGGCAGCACGACAAATGACGGCAAACAGCTGGGTTTTAGCGAAAGCGACGACCATGTATGCTCACTAAACGATCGACGCAACCGGGAAGCAAAGATGGACAGGGGCATGTCTAGGGGGGTCAGTGGCTCACCACGGGGCTCTCGGTGGCGTTGGATCGGCTTGGTTCGCAGGAGAACGACGACGATGCTAGCGGACGGCGAGCTAGGGTTTGTGTCGGGCTCGACGTGATCTTCGGCTCTGGTCCTTCTCCTCCTCTGCGACAGGTACACGCGGCCTTCTAGGAGTCTCCTCGACCCTCCTCGACACACGGCTCCTCTTCTCCTCCTCTCCAGCACCGGTGCTACGAGGTGGCCGAGATAGATGGCGAGGGTGGCAGGTGGGCTAGCAACAGGGGATGGTGAGGAACTGGGGTGGTGAGGGCAGAGCCCAGGCGAGATCTGGATGGCACTGCCAGGACGGGGTGGGGTAGATAAGGACAGGGAGGAGGTTAGGTAAGGAGGGCGAGAGGGAAAAGGTTGCTGTGGGGGCTCGGGAAGGGAAAGGTGGCTTCGGCCACCTTTTTGCTCCGCCCTCACGTGCTCGTCGTGGGGAGGCCAGGCAGAGGCTGCAAGGGGGGCCAACAGAGGGGTGAGGCCAGGCTCGGCTCATGGGACCGCACGGCAAGGAGAGAGAGAGAGCATGGTCTGGAGCTAGGGTTGGAGGAAGTAGAGGCTCGGGTTAGAGCTGGTGCTAGGGTTGGGGTTGGAGGGTAGCTCAGCCAGGGGAAGGGTGGCCAGGTGGGGCCAGCAAGGTATGGAGGACACCTCGGCATGGTGAGAGGAGAGGGTGAGGTGAGCGGGGGAGATGGGTGTAACTAGGGTTAGATTAGAGAGGAAACTAGGGTTAGGGTTAGATGAGGTGTTAGGTTTTGGATAGGGGATAGAGAGAGAGGGTGATGGCTTAGGGTTTAGAGTTTTAGAGATAATGGTTGAAATGCCCACACATGGCTTGCATGGATGGGGGATGGTTGTAGGGTTTTTAGCATGAACCCAACAAGATCAAGCATGAAGAGGGGTAGAGAGAGAGATGGTGGTGAGGGATAGAGAAGATCCCCAAAAGAGAGAACCCATCTAAACCAAGAGAGAAACAAATAGCTAAAGGTGGAGGTACTCTTGCATGGCCCATGCAATTTAATAATTGCCATGATTAAATTCTTGTGAAAACAAAATAATAGCATGGCATTATCCTTATGCATTCCCAAGAAGTGGAATCAAGGCCAAGCAAAAGAATTCATAGATTTAGATCCACCCCACCCACATGAGCTAGAATAACATCAAAAGAAAAAGAGAAACAAGCTCATGGATAATGGGATGGTGGAATTTTAAGGTGGTGACAAAGAGAGATGGTGAAGTTGGAATAAAAGATATGCCCCCAACTCAACTTGGGCATTTAAACAATATATCAATAACCAAATACAATATCAAGAGGCAAATACAATTTACAATGCATATGAGAGAAGAACCAAATCAAAAGGGTTTTATAAGATGCTCAAATGCAAGGTGGCATGATGACATGAGCATGATATAATTATGATGCAACAATTATATATAGGAAGTAGCCATTATCTTACTAGAACAAGTAGCATTACAATTGTTAGACAATTGGGATGCTACACATTACAACATTATACATAGACTACCATCCAACTACATCTATGACTAATAATCCACCTTCAGGTTGTATGCTGTTGAAGATATGCCCAAGAGGCAATAATAAAAGTGGTTATTATTATATCTCTATGTTTATGATGAAAGTTTACATCCCATGCTATAATTGTATTATTAGGAAACACTAATACTTGTGTGTTTTGTAAACATAAAAGAGTCCCTAGTAAGCCTCTTGTTGAACTAGCTTGTTGATTGATTGATGATCATGGTTTCCTGATCATAGACATTGGATGTGATTAATAACAAGGTTATATCATTAGGAGAATGATGTGATGGACACACACCCATAGTAAGCGTAGCATAAGATCAAGTCATTAAGTTCGTATTGCTGTAAGCTTTGAAATACATAGTAACCTAATCCTTTTACCATGAGGTTATGTTAATCACCATCACCGGATGGGTACTTTGATGACATCAAACGCCGCTTCGTAACTGGGTGGTTATAAAGGTGTCATTGGGTATTCTGAAAGTATGTGTTGAAGCGCATGAACCAAGATTGGGATTTGTCCATCCATATGACGGATAGATATACTCTGGTCCCTCTCGGTGGAATGTCATCTAGATAGCTTGCAAGCATGTGACTGGGTCACAAGGGATGACATAGCATGGAACGAGTAAAGAGTACTTATCAGTAACGAGGAAGAACTAGGTATGAAGATACTGACGATCAAACCTCGGATAAGTAGAATATTGCGTGACAAAGGGAATTGGTTTCGTATGTTAAATGGTTCAATCGATCACGAAGTAATCATTGAGTATGTGGGAGCCATTATGGATCTCCAGATCCCGCTGATGGTTATTGATCGGAGAGGTGTCTTCATCATGTCTGCATATTCATGAACCGTAGGGTGATACACTTAAGGTTCGAAGTTGTTTTAAGTAGATATGGAATTTGCGTTGGATACCGAATGTTGTTCGGAGTCTCGGAATGGATCCGGGACATCACGAGGAGATCCGGAATGGTCCGGAGAATAAGATTCATATATTGGGGATCATTTTCTAAGTTAGGAAATGTTCCGGAGTGTTTGTATGGAGATTCTAGAAGGTTTCAGAATGTTCTGGAAGGTTCTAGAGGATTTCTTGGAGTTTACTTGAAAACCAAGAAAGGGATCAAGGGAGTCCAAGTGGGGCAATACATGGATTCGTGGGGGAGGAGGACTCCTCCCCCCAACCCGCCGACCCAAGGAGGAGGGGAGTCCTACTAGGACCCCCCTCCCAGGCGTGCCTCCCTCCTTTAAATAGAAGGGAGGGGGCGCCCCCTCTTGTCCCTCCTCTAATAACATTCAATCTCTGCCGCCTCTCTCCTCCACCTTTCTTCTGCACAGGCATAGGCGAAGCCCTGCAGAATTCTCACCTCCACCACCACCACCACGTCGTCGTGCTGCTGGGATTCTGTGGAGAATATCTACTACCTCCACTGCTCGCTGGAACGGGGAGAGGAAGGTCTGCTTCGACCAAGACGCAGGACCGCTCATGAAACGCTACCGAACGCTGCGCCGAAGGATCGTCCACACGATCTTGAGATCGGCAAGTGATCGACTACATCAACCACAAGATCCGTTCTCGAACAAGGCTTTGGAATCTACGAGGGTTAGTACCGATCTATCTCGTTGCTCATGTCTAATAGATTAGATCTTGGCTTTTATCTAGATTAGATCTGGGTTGTGTTCGTTCTTGCGGTAGAAATTTTTTGTTTTACATGCTACGAACCCATCAGTGGTATCAGAGCCGTGTCTATGCGTAGATCTGTTGCACGAGTCGAACACAATGAGTTTGTGGGCGTTCATGCTCGTGTCGTCTTTTGCTATTTGTGTACTTTGCATCTTGCGGTATGGTGGGATGAAGCGGCTCGGGCTAACATTACATGTCATCATACATGATACTTGCTCCACGCTTGACATGCAACTTGCTTTGCACAAGTGGCTTTGCGGGTGTCTGTCTCTCCCATCATAGTATAGATCAAATCTACACTTTGCACTTGATAGCACTTGTATCAACGTTGTGGTTCAGTTTCGTAGGTAAGATGCGTTCTTATTCGAAAGCCCAAGCCACGTAAAACTTGCAAAGAAAATTAGAGGTGTCTAACTTGTTTTTGCAGGGGTTTTGTGATGTGATATGGCCTACATGAGATTGTGATTGTATTTGATGTATGCAATGATCCTTGTTTTAATATGGCAACCGGCAGGAGCCTAATGGTTGTCTTTAATTCTGTTAAGACCTGCGTGTCTATTCATCTTGTAATAGCTTTATTCCAAGTAGTTGTAATAGTTGCTGGTGATGATGGACAACCATGAAGCGGCGCCACATACCTTGACGCAATGCTGGTGATGATGGAGATCATGTCCGTGCTTTGGAGATGGAGATCGAAGGCATAAGAAGAAAGGGCCATATCATATCACACTAATTATGAATTGCCTGTGATGCTTGTATTGCTTAGATCATGACGGTAGCATTATAAGATGATCCCTCTCACTAAATATCAAGTAATAAAGTGTTTCGTACTTAGTTGGCACCGTTGCTAAGACTCGTCGTTTCGAAGCATCTCGTGATGATCGGGTGTGATAGACTCTACGTGTGCATACAACGGGTGCAAGCCAGATTTGCACATGCAGAAACTAAGGTTAATCTTGACGAGCCTAGCATGTAATACATGGTCTCGGAACACGGAATACCGAAAGGTAGAGCATGAGTCATATGATTGATATGATGAACATGAAGATTGTTCGCCGATGAAGCTACATCATCTCACGTGATGATCGGACTTGGTGTAGTGGATTTGGTTCGTGTAATCACTAAAACAACTTGAGGGATGTTGTTTTGAGTGGGAGTTCACCTAGTTAATTAAAGAATTAAATTTGAACACTATTTATCATAAACTTAGTCTAAACTACTTGCAAATTTGTTGTAGATTATGGCGAACGTTTCCATCAATTTCAATGCATTCCTAGAGAAAGAAAAGCTTAAGAACAATGGAAGCAATTTCACGGACTGGTTCCGTGGACTGAAGATCCTCCTCAGGGCTGGTCAGTTAACCTATGTGCTCGAAGCACCGCTAGGTGACCCACCTGCAGAAGATGCTACCGATGACGTAAAGAATGTTTATGCCACTCGGAAACATCACTACTCCACAATTTAGTGTGCCATCCTGTACGGTTTAGAATCGGAGCTTCAAAAACATTTTGAGCACCATGACCCGTTTGAGATCATTAAGGAGCTCAAGTTCATTTTTGAGACTCGCACGGCCATGGAAAGCTATGAGGCTTCCGAGAAGTTCTTTACCTGCAAGATGGAAGAGGGGAGCTCCGTCAGCGAGCACGTGCTCACCATGTCTGGGAACGCAAACAAACTTCGAGAGTTGGGTATACCGATTCCTAATGAATTGGGGATTCACCGTGTCCTCCAATCACTGCCACCAAGTTACAAGAACTTTGTGATGAACTACAATATGCACTGCATGAACAAGACGTTGCCTGAACTATCGTCCATGCTGAAAACTGCTGAAGTGGAGATCATGAAGGAGCACCAAGTGTTGATGGTCAATAAGACCACCAATTTCAAGAAACGGGGCAAGCCTAAGAACAGGGGCAACTTCAAGAAGGACGGCAAGAAAGCTGCCGCACCTACTAAGAAGCCCAAGGCTGGTCCTAAACCTGAAATCGAAAGTGCTTTATCGCAAGGGTGCTGGTCATCGAAGCGAATCGCCTAAATACCGGGCGGATTCAAGAACGGCAACATCAAGAAGAAAGGTATATTCGATATACATGTTATAGATGTGTATCTTACTAGTAATCGTAGTAGTGCTCGGTATTTGATATCGTTCTGCTGTTCATATTTGTAACTCAAACAGAGTCATGAATAAACGAAGACCGGCAAGAGACGAGGTGACGGCGCGTTGAAATGGCTCCAAGGTTGATGTGATCGCCAGACGCCTCCTCTACATCTACCATCGGGATTAGTTTTAAATTTAAATAATTGTTATTTGGTGCTCGCAAGTACATGAACATTATATCCGGATCTTGTTTATTAAGTAGACGATTACTCTTTTAAGTCTGAGAATAAAGGTTGTTCGATTTATATGAGTAATATCTTTATGGTTATGCACCTGAGATGAATGGTTTATTTTATTGAATCTCGATAGTAGTGATACACATGTTCACAACATAGATGCTAAACTAATAAAATTGAATGATAATTCTACATACATGTGGCAATCGCTGCCTTGGTCACATTGAGTGAAGCGTATGAAGAAACTCCATTCGATGGACTTTGAATCACTTGAAAGATGCGGCATGTCCGATGGGAAAATGACTAAGACTCCATTTTCGGAATAATGGAGCGAGCTATGGATTTATTGAAATAATACATACCGATGTAAAGCGGTCCAATGAGTGTAGCATCGCTGGTGGATATCAAGTATGTTCTCACTTTCACGGATGACTTGAGTAGATATGGGTATGTCTACTTTATGAAACATAACCAAACTTTCGAGAAGTTTAAGGAATTTCAAAGTGAAGTGGAAAATCATCGTAATAAGAAGATTAAGTTTCTACGCTCGATCATGGAGGTGAATATCTGAGTTATGAGTTTGGCATGCATTTAAAGAAATGTGGAATACTTTCATTGACACCACCGAACACCACAGAGTAATAGGTGTGTCCGAACGTCAGAATCGAACTCTCTTAGATATGGTTCGGTCTATGATGTCTCTTACAGATTTACTGCTATCATTTTGGGGCTATGCATTAGAGACAGATTCACTTTAAATAGGGCACCATCTAAACTGCTGAAACGACACCGTATGAATTGTGGTTTGGAAAGAAACCTAAGTTGTCGCTCCTTAAAGTTTGGGGTTGCAAAGCATATGTAAAGAAGTTACAACCCGATAAGCTAGAACCCAAAGCGAGAAATGCGCCTTCATAGGATACCCGAAAGAAACAATTGGGTATACCTTCTATCATAGATCCAAGGCAAAGTTTTGCTGTTAAGAATGGATCCTTTCTTGAGAAGGAATTTCTCTCGAAAGAAGTGACTAGAAGGAAAGTAGAACTCGACAAGGTTATTGAAACTTCTTTCGGAGTTGAGAGTAGCGTAGCACCGGAAGATGTTTCTGTGCCGCCTGCACCAACTAGAGAGGAAGCTAATGATGATGATCATGAAACTTCGAACGAAGTTACTACTGAACCTTGCAGGTCAACGAGGGTTCGTACCACTCCTGAGTGGTATGACTCTGCCTTGAACGCTGCGTTGGTGGACAACACGATGACCCTGCGACGTATGAAGAAGCTATGGTGAGCCTAGATTCCGACAAATGGCTAGAAGCCATGAAATCCGAAATGGGATCCATGTACGAAAACCAAGTATGGACTTTGGTGGACTTACCAGATGGTCGTAAGGCTATCGAGAACAAATGGATTTTCAAAAGAAAAATAGATGTTGATGGTAATGTTACCGTCTATAAAGCTTGACTTGTCGCGAAAGGGTTCTGACAAATTTAAGGAGTTGACTACGATGAGACTTTCTCACCAGTAGAGAAGCTAAAGTCTGTGAGGATTATGTTAGCAATCGCTGCATATTTTGATTATGAAATTTGGCAGATGGATGTCAAAACGGCATTCCTTAATGGTGACATTGAGGAAGAGTTGTATATGGTACAACCCAAGGGTTTTGTCGATCCTAAAGATGCTGACAAGGTATGCAAACTTCAGCTGCCCATTTATGGATCAAGCAAGCATCCCGGAGTTGGAATCAACGTTTTGATAAAGTAATCAAAAACTTTGGATTTATACAAACTTATGGAGAAGCTTGTATTTACAAGAAAGTGAGTGGGAGCTCTGTAGCATTCCTAGTACTATATGTAGATGACATATTGTTGATTGGGAATGATATAGAACTTCTTAATAGCGTCAAAACCTATTTGAATAATAGTTTTTTGATGAAGGATCTTGGTGAAGCGGCATATATTCTAGGCATCAAGATTTATAGAGATAGATCAAGACACCTAATAGCGCTTTCACAAAGTACATACTTAGACAAAGTTCTAAAGAAGTTTAGAATGGAAGAGAGCAAGAAAGGGTTCGTGCCCATGTTGTCAGGTAAGACCTTGAGTAAAACTCAAAGTCCAGCTACGCCAGAAGATAGAGAAAAGATGAATAATATTCCCTATGCCTCAGCCATAGGTTCTATCATGTATGCCATGTTGTGTACAAGACCGGATATAGCACATGCTGTTAGTTTGACTAGCAGATATCAAAGTGATCCTAGAATGGAACACTAGATAGCGGTCAAGAATATCCTTAGTACCTGAATAGGACTAAGGATATGGTTCTTTCTTATGGAGGTGATGAACAGCTTGTTGTAAAAGGTTACACTGATGCTAGTTGGAACACCGATCCAGATGACTCAAAGTCACAAATGGATAATGATTTATTTTGAATGGTGCTGCAGTGAGTCGGAGGAGTGCCAAGCAGAGCATTATGGCTAAATCTTCAACTAAATCGAATACATAGTCGCTTGGAGGCTGCACAAGAAGCCATATGGATGAAGGAGTTCATTACTGAACTTGGCGTGGTTCCAAGCATGCTGGACCCGATGGCCATCTATCGTGATAATACAAAAGCTATAGCTAATGCACAGGAGCCAAGGTCACATAGCAAGCTAAAGCACATCAAGTTACTTCCATGCTATTCATGAGTATGTCCAAGATGGTGACATAAAGATTTGCAAAGTACACACCGATCTGAATGTAGCATCCGCTGACTAAACCTCTCCCTAGAGCAAAGCATGACCAACACCGTAACGCCATGGGTGTTCGGGTATATTACCAGGTAATCTAGATTATTGACTCTAGTGCAAGTGGGAGACTGTTGGAGATATGCCCAAGAGGCAATAATAAAAGTGGTTATTATTATATATTTATGTTTATGATGAAAGTTTACATCCCATGCTATAATTGTATTATTAGGAAACACTAATACTTGTGTGTTTTGAAAACATAAAAGAGTCCCTAGTAAGCCTATTGTTGAACTAGCTTGTTGATTGATTGATGATCATGGTTTCCTGATCATAGACATTGGATGTGATTAATAACAAGGTTATATCATTAGGAGAATGATGTGATGGACACACACCCATAGTAAGCGTAGCATAAGATCAAGTCATTAAGTTCGTATTGCTGTAAGCTTTGAAATACATAGTAACCTAATCCTTTGACCATGAGGTTATGTTAATCACCATAACCGGATGGGTACTTTGATGACATCAAACGCCGCTTCGTAACTGGGTGGTTATAAAGGTGTCATTGGGTATTCTGAAAGTATGTGTTGAAGCGCATGAACCAAGATTGGGATTTGTCCATCAATATGACGGATAGATATACTCTGGGCCCTCTCAGTGGAATGTCATCTAGATAGCTTGCAAGCATGTGACTGGATCACAAGGGATGACATAGCATGGAACGAGTAAAGAGTACTTATCAGTAACAAGGAAGAACTAGGTATGAAGATACTGACGATCAAACCTCGGATAAGTAGAATATCGCGTGACAAAGGGAATTGGTTTCGTATGTTAAATGGTTCAATCGATCACGAAGTAATCGTTGAGTATGTGGGAGCCGTTATGGATCTCCAGATCCCGCTGATGGTTATTGATCGGAGAGGTGTCTTCATCATGTCTGCATATTCACGAACCGTAGGGTGACACACTTAAGGTTCGAAGTTGTTTTAAGTAGATATGGAATTTGCGTTGGAGACCGAATGTTGTTAGGAGTCTCGGAATGGATCCCAGACATCACGAGGAGATCCGGAATGGTCCGGAGAATAAGATTCGTATATTGGGGATCATTTTCTAAGTTAGGAGATGTTCCGGAGTGTTTGTATGGAGATTCTAGAAGGTTTCGGAATGTTCTAGAAGGTTCTAGAGGATTTCTTGGAGTTTACTTGAAAACCAAGGAAGGGATCAAGGAGTCCAAGTGGGGCAAGACATGGATTCATGGGGGAGGAGGATTCCTCCCCACTTCCCACCGCCGGCCCAAGGAGGGGAGTCCTACTAGGACTCCCCCTCCCCAGGCGCGCCTCCCTCCTTTAAATAGAAGGGAGGGGGTGCCCCCTCTTGTCCCTCCTCTAATAACATCCAATCTCTGTCGCCTCTCTCCTCCACCTTTCTTCTGCACAGGCATAGGTGAAGCCCTGCAGAATTCTCACCTCCACCACCACCACCACGCCGTCGTGCTGCTGGGATTCCATGGAGAAGATCTACTACCTCCGCTGTCACTGAACGGGAGAGGAAGGTCTACTGAATCAAGACGCAGGACCGTCTCATGAAGCGCCGAACGCTGGCCGGAAGGATCGCCCACACGATCTTGAGATCGGCAAGTGATCGACTACATCAACCACTTAGATCCGCTTCTAACAAGGCTTTGGAATCTACGAGGGTTAGTACCGATCTATCTCGTTGCTCATGTCTAATAGATTAGATCTTGGCTTTTATCTAGATTAGATCTGGGTTGTGTTCGTTCTTGCGGTAGAAATTTTTTGTTTTACATGCTACGAACCCATCACCCCCTCCAGTATTAAGTTGCAAGCAACAGATTATTGCTTTATGAATTGCGTGTAAAGTAAACAATACGATTGTTCTATGAACAAAGGATTGTTGTTTTCTCCCTAGTAGCAACATCACATCTAGTACCTTAGAGATTTCTGTCACTTCCCCAGATTACCAGAGGCATGAACCTACTATCGAGCATACATACTAACTCTTGGAGTTCCTAGCATCTACTTGGCCAAGATAGCTACTAACAACGGAAAGCATGCAAGATCACAAATAACAAAGACATGATGGAATCAATAATCAATCTAAAATAGCATCTCAATATCCATCGGATCCCCGCAAACACAACATGCAGAATTACAAATAGATGATCTTGATCATGAACGGAGCTCACAAGATCTATACATGAAAGCACAAAGGAGGAGAACCAGCCATCTAGCTACTACATGGATCCGTAGTCCAAGGATGAACTACTCACGCATCACACCGGAGGCTTGCATGGTGATGAAGAAGGCCTCTAGGGTGAATTCCCCTCTCCGGCAGGGTACCGGGAAGAGCTTCAGATCCCTCCCGATCTAGGGATGGAGATGACGGCGACTACAGACTCTTCCCTGGATTTTTGATCGGGCACTTAGGGTTTTTGTCCCGAGGGCATCTTATAGGCGAAAGGGGAGGCCGAGGGGTGCTGAGGCGCACACCACCAAGGCGTGGGCAGCCTGGACTGCGGCCAGTGGTGTGGTGGCCTCTGCCTCTACATCTCGGATTCGCATCTCGATGACTTCAAAATAGGCACTTTGGCTTTTGTCCCGTCCAATTCGAGAATATTCATTTTCTAACTTTCCGAACTAAAACAGGCAGCCGGCATCGTGGCTCTTGTTAATAGGTTAGTCCAAGAAATCATATGAAAAGTACTCCAAAGTGTGGACAAAACACAAGAAAGTGGATAAAACCAAGCATGGAACATCAAAAATTATAGATACATTTGCAATGTATCAACATCCACAAGCTTAACTCCTGCTCATCCTCGAGTAGGTTAGTGATAAAAAGAAAGAATAATTTTTGAGGTGACATGCACCATCAAAGACTTGATCAAAGTATTTGTAAAACATTCAAAGCTGGGATCATAGTACTTCAATCATAACATGAAAGACAAAGTTCTAGCAATAAGACAAAGAAACATGATGCAACATGAAAAGGCACAAACAAAAGGTTCATGAATAACAATGCTTTACAAGACGTTTGTTTGTTTCACATAAAGAAAACATAGCATAATAGTATTCAGCTTGTCCCTCATAGAGGGGCAAATATAAATGCATAGGACACCTTCAAAGTTCATAAGAGTGACTAGATACAAATATTTTAAAACAAGCAATATCAAGCTATGCATAAATCAACTAGTCTTGGGACAAATAACAATCTAGAACAGTTTAGGACAGAACAGGCCTCAGTAGAAAGCGAGCTTTTTTCAATCACATAGAACTAAGAATGACCACTATGCTCTCAAAGTAGGTGCATAAAGATAGAAGGTGGAGACTCAATATAATGGTGGAAGAAAGGCCTTTATAAAAGGAAGTAGGGATTCAAGTCTCATAAAGAGCTTCCAGAAATTATGGTACTTATAGCTTTCAGCTCTCATTGCCTTTATCATAAGCATCTTTAAGGTGATTAAGGTTAAAGTGACACAACTAAGAGGATATGCTTGACAAGTTATAAACCGAAATCCCATGCCCTTTATTTACGAAGACTGATCCTCATGCTACTCAACTTTAGTCACAAGTAACCTATTGTAATTGTAAGTACATGTGTATCATAAAGAACCCACCAACGGGGTACCCCTTGCACATGATACAGGAGCTATCCCATAATCAAAATGACAAGGCAAGCAGACAATGAGCATCTCAGCGATCTTTTTATTTGCTATTTGCATAGGTTTCTATTGAGGATGCTTCATAGAGTGCTCATTATGGTGATGCTGCAAGTTTCCACCATGATTAGGCATTACTTATGCTAGCGGCCAGCGCTTTCTAACACACATACAAACTCCATGATCTTACAAGTTCCAATTTTATTTCACACCGCCGGGATCCGTAAGAAAAGAACATGATATCAACGGGGTACAAAGTACAAGTGCAATGTTGAAAGTGTTCCCCATGAAACATTGTTCTACTAATTTCAACTTATAAAGTGCAAGCATATACGCAACAAAGAAGGACCCAATGGTTCAAGTTTATTAGATGCAAAAAGTAAAGTGTGCCATCAAGTTCGTGAGAGCTTTAATCACTAGTTTTCTCATAACAAGTTTAATTCGGAACGTAAACAAAAGCATGAATATACTTGGATAGCATAAGCTAGTAGGTAGGTATGGTGGACTCTTTGGAATAACTTGGTTTAGGGAGTTGGATGCATGAGTGGAACTCATACTTGGTTGTGGAGGCTAGCAAAAGACTGGGAGCGACAAACTAAGAGAGCAATAATGGCCATAATCATGCAGAGCGACAAAACATCATTGATCAAAGCATAAAGTGATACTACAAGTTGAAAACTAAAGGATCATAAAGGCTATGGTGACTTGAGATAGTCATAACATGGTGTGAGCATGTGCCCAGTCAACCCAAATAAAGCATCAAAGGAGAATACCACTATACTATGCTTTAATATGCTAAAACAACGCATGATTCATCCAAGGCACATTAAGCAATCTAAATTGTTTATAACAAGTCATGCTACAGCAAAGAATAATAAGCATAAAGCCAAAACAATATCAAACATGGCATGACAACGCATAGGCCACAGTCAAAAACAAGCTCTTTTTACCACATAAGCATTAACTTTCCCACTCTTTTCCAATCCAAACCAAACTATTTGCAAACCAATGTAAGGAAGAGGGGATCCAACCAATTTATTCAGAAAACTAAGCAAACAAAGCAAACGAAAATCAAAACGAAAACGAAAAAGAAGACGCTCTAAGAACAACACAACTATGCATGAAACAAGAAAAATGAAGCGTTTGGAAGGAACCTAGGATTTTTATTGATGAAGAAGGGGATGCCTTGGGCATCCCCAAGATTTGACGCTTCTACTTCTTGGATATTTCTTGGGGTGACACGTGTGGCATCCCCAAGCTTGAGCTTTAGTCCATCCTTCATCTCATTACTCATTCCTTCAATACACCTGGAATTTTTCCTTCATACAAAACTTCACACAATCTTTATTAGCAGCATTAGTGCACTCAAGATAAATAAGTCTTAAGGTTCAGTTCTAACACCAAATAAACTTCCATTAGAACACTAGATACTGTAGCACTTCCCTCAAAAATCTCAATTCCCCAAAATAACTCAAAAAGGAACAAACAAGAAGCAAATGCAGAAAATGGCAGAAATCTGTCAAAACAGACCAGTAGGTAAAGACGAATTTTTTCGAAGACATTCTGTTGCTCAAATCAAAAAGAGTTGAACTAACGGAAGTTAGTTAACAACCTGGGGCATAAGAAAAAAAATTCACGCCTCAAAAAGACGTTCAGAGATTTTACACGAATTTTTACGATGAAGCACAAAAATCTGTTTCGGGACAGCAACTTTCCCAATCATTACTTCTCTCTCATTAGAGGTTATTATTTGCACAAAAAGCAAATAAAAAGGATAAGGAGCGGTTATTACTGAAGTAATATCTTCCAAGACTAATCTAAAACTTTTGGGTTATCTCCCAATAAGTACTTTTCTTTAACGCCTTTAAGAAGCAAGGAAAAGGATCAAGTATTCTCAAATGAAGAAGCATTAAGACCAAATTTTGTTTTCATAGGAGAAACAAAAGAAATATTCCCTTTTTTCTTAGGGAAGTATTCTATACCTTTCTTTAGTGGGAGTTGATATTTAACGGTGCCTTCTTTCATATTATGGCACCAACAGTTCTAAGAAAAGGTCTTCCCAAAGTAATAGGACAAGAAACATTGCATTCAACATCCAAAGCATAGAAATCAACGGGGACATAGGCATTGTTAACCATAATAAGAAATCATTAAGACTCCCCATGAGTTTCTTTTTAGCATTATCATCAAGTCGGACATTCAAATAACAATCTTCAAGTGGAGGCAAATCAAGCATATCATAAATCCTTCTAGGCATAATAGAAACACTACTATCAAGATCACATAAAGCTTTGAAATCAAAGTCATTCACTTTCATATTAATGATGGGTTCCCAACCATCTTCTTGTTTTATAGGAATAAAAGCTTTATGTTTCATCTTTTCTTCTTTAATCTTTATGAGAGCATAAGTAATGTGTTTTGTAAAAGCCATGTTCATAGCACTAGCATTAGGACTTTTAGCAAGCTTTTGTAGGAACTTAATAACTTCAGAGATGTTGCAACCATCAAGATCAAAATCAAATTTATCATCTAGAGTAGTAGAACTATTACTAGCCTCAACACTAGTGGTGGTCATAGTAGAAACACTAATGTTTCTAGCAATTTCATCTTCTCTTTCCCACTTAGCATGTAATTCAGCTAATAGTCTAACATTTTCATCAATTCTCACTTGTATAGCATTGGTGGTTGCAAAGGGATTATCATTAGTTTCAGGTTTAGCAGCCATTTTATTCAAAGAAGATTGAGCTTTAGCCAAAGATGCTATATCACTTTCAACATTAGAGAGTTTTCCTCAATAGTTTTATTGAAAGAAGTTTGCTTACTAATAAATTCTTTAAGCATAACTTCAAGTTCAGAGGGAGCACTCCTATTATTGTTGTAAGAATTTCCATAAGCATTACCATTGTTGGTAGGATATGGCTTATAATTGTTTTTACCAAAAAAATTCCTATAAGCATTATTGCCAAAATTATTATTTCTTATGAAGTTCACATCAACTTGCTCTTCTTGAGCAACCAAAGAGGCTAAAGGAACATTATTTGGATCAATATGGGCTTTCCCATTAACAAGCATAGACATAATAATATCAATCTTATCACTCAAGGAGGAGGTTTCCTCAACAGAATTTACCTTCCTACCTTGTGGAGCTCTCTCAGTATGCCATTCAGAATAATTAACCATCATATTGTCCAGAAGTTTTGTTGCAGCACCCAAAGTAATGGTCATAAAGGTACCTCCAGCAGCAGAATCCAATAGGTTCCTTGAAGAATAGTTCAATCCTGCATAAAAAGTTTGGATGATCATCCTAGCAGTCAGTCCATGAGTGGGGCAATTCTTTACCAAAGATTTCATTCTTTCCCAAGCTTGAGCAACATGTTCATTATTAGATTGTTTAAACTTCATTATTTCACTTCTCATAGATATAATCTTAGCAGGAGGATAGTATTTTCCAATGAAAGCATCCTTGCATTTAGTCCAAGAATCAATACTATTCCTAGTTAAGGAATTCAACAATTCTTTAGCTTTTCCTCTCAAAGAGAAAGGAAACAATTTAAGCTTAATAATATCACCATCTATATCCCTATGCTTTTGCATCTCACAAAGTTCAACAAAGTTATTTAGATGGGCAGCAGCATCTTGTTTACCAATACCAGAAAATTGTTCTCTCATAACAAGATTGAGCAAAGCAGGTTTTATTTCAAAGAAAGTATCTTCAGGCATAGGTGGAGTAATAGGTGTGCTCATAAAATCATTGTTGTTGGTGCTAGTGAAGTCACACAACTTAGTGTTTTCAAGAGTAGTCATTTTTTGTGTTTTCAAATAAGAAAGCAAACTAGTAAAACTAATTTTTTGTGTTTTGGATAACAAAACAAGCAAACAAAACAAAAAGAAACTAAGCAAAACAAAAATAACAAAGTAAAGAGATTGGTTATGAGGGACTCCCCTTGTGAAGATGTCCTTGACTCCCCGGCAACGGTGCCAGAAAAATGCTTGATGGCTCTGTGTTGATGTAGAGCTCGTTGGGAACCCCAAGAGGAAGGTATGATGAGCACAGCATTAAGTTTCCCTCAGTTATGAAACCAAGGTTTAATCGAACCAGTAGGAGCAAGGAAACACCCCCAAATGTGTTGCTAGCTGAGCCTTGGCAGGGCGCACTACCGGTGCTAGTAGCAACGTGGAGACCTACACAACACAACCACAGAACTCTGTCCCCAACTTGCGATGAGGTTGTCAATATCACCGTGTTTTGCTGAAAACAAAGGATTAAACATATCGAATGGAAGGAAGTAATAGTTTGTAGAAAGTAAACACAAAGCAGTAAACAGTTTGTGGATTGTATGTAAAAGAAAAGGACCGGGATCCATAGTTCACTAGAGGTGGCTCTCCTTAAGATAGATAACATGCTAGGTGAACAAATTACAGCGGGGCAATTGACAAACATCGAGAAAGCATACAAGCATATACTAATCATATTGACTCCTTTGAGACTTGATTGGGCATTACAACATTATACATAGACTGCCATCCAACTACATCTATGACTAATAATCCACCTTCAGGTTATCATCCGAACCCCTCCAAGATAAGTTGCAAGCAATAGATTATTGCTTAAGTAATCATGTAAAGTAAACAATACGATTGGTTCTATGAACAAAGGTTTGTTGTTTTCTCCCTAGTAGCAACAACACATCTAGTACCTGAGAGATTTCTGTCACTTCCCTAGATTACCAGAGGCATGAACCCACTATCGAGCATAAATACTAACTCTTGGAGTTGCTAGCATCTACTTGGCCAGGATAGCTACTAACAACGGAAAGCATGCAAGATCACAAATAACAAAGACATGATGGAATCAATAATCAATCTGAAATAGCATCTCAATATCCATCGGATCCCCGCAAACACAACATGCAGAATTACAAATAGATGATCTTGATCATGAACGGAGCTCACAAGATCTAGACATGAAAGCACAAAGGAGGAGAACCAGCCATCTAGATACTACATGGATCTATAGTCCAAGGATGAACTACTCACGCATCACACTAGAGGCTTGCATGGTGATGAAGAAGGCCTCCAGGGTGAATTCCCCTCTCCGACGGGGTGCCAGGAAGAGCTTCAGATCCCTCCCGATCTAGGGATGGAGATGACGGCAGCTACAGACTCTTTCGTGGATTTTTGATCGGGCACTTAGGGTTTTCGTCCTGAGGGCATCTTATAGGCGAAAGGGGAGGCCGAGGGGGTGCCGGAGGCGGCCACACCACCCCCTGGCGCGGGCCAGGCTAGGCCGCGCGGCTAGGTGGTGTGGTGGCCCCTCGGCCCCTCTCCGTCTCATATTCTGGCATCTGATGACTTCCGGAAAAATAGGCACTTTGGGTTTTGTCCCGTCCAATTCTGAGAATATTCACTTTCTGACTTTCCTGGAACCAAAAACAGCAGAAAACGGGCAGCTGGCACTGTGGCTCTTGTTAATAGGTTAGTCCAAGAAATCATATGAAAACTACTCCAAAGTGTGGACAAAACACAAGAAAGTGGATAAAACCAAGCATGGATCATCAAAAATTATAGATACATTTGCAATGTATCAGGCACCAACTATAATGACCGAGCTATATGACCCGAAAAATTATCCAAGAAATCATATGAAAAGTACTCCAAAGTGTGGACAAAACACAAGAAAGTGGATAAAACCAAGCATGGATCATCAAAAATTATAGATACATTTGCAATGTATCAGGCACCAACTATACGACCGGAGTTATACGGCCGGAAAAATTGCTCCGATCGTATAGTTGGTCGCTGGACTCTCTGCCTCCCTTGTTCGCTTCTGGTTTTCTTCTGGTATTATTAATATTTCCAAAATAAGTGATTTACGTTGTCTTTTACTCCTTTTCTCCACAATACAACTGCTCCAAGAATTATATCCATTGGATCCATCATTTGTCCTGATCCTGGTGAAAACAGACATAAAATGTGCACGCGAACACCGTAAAATACCAAGATCCTACATCTACAATGCAAAATAATAAAGTAAAACATGATGCAAATATGCACTCATCAACTTCCCCAAACTTAGGCTCTTGCTTGTCCCGAGCAAGTTTTAGCTTAATGGATGTGATCCTCATATTCATGAAGCTAAGTCGATATAATAAATGAGGCAATTGCAGCATGTGTTCATCATGTATGATATATAGGAATAAGTTCATTTAATAGTGACTTACTCGAACCATCCGAATAGTATTAGCAAGCTTCCATACCTTAGTGATCAACAGTTCATAAAAGATGAATTTCAACATAATGTAAAAGTATCCGGTTTAACCAAATGAGTTAGCGAGGTAATCCCAAGTGTTTTCAGGATTCACGTATTCACTTGGGATTTAAAATCTCAAAAGTGTATCTTTGTCATACTACAATACAGTGGTATATGCCTACTTGCTCTTCGCACTCTCACTCTTTTTCTTCTTCTTTTTCTTTTCTTTTGTATATATGCTCACACTTTTGTTTTAGTGTTGTGCAAAGGAGCTAGCCATACATTCCACTTCATGTAGGAACCCAAAGTTTATCGATCTCAATTATCAAATTCCAAGTGTATATGAAGCATTCTTATGACTTGAAGATTCTACCTCGTCTTATTCTCACTCTATTTTGATAGCACTTTCATTTTCCTTTGTTCAAGGTTTCTTTCTCAACTTAACTTTATAGATAATTTTTCTTTGTAAATCAAACTATAGACTTACAGCATATTGACTAAATTATCTTTAGGTGTTCCATTGATTACCAATGGTGTGGAATACTCGTATTGCTATCATCAAGTGCAAGTAAAATTATACTTAAGCCATTCATATATAAATAAAGCAAACACAAACTCAATATTGCTCCATATATAATAATAAAATCGGAATTTCATAAACGGGATCGACTATTCCTGAAGGGAATTCTAATGATGCAAACTTTATTGCTAGTTTGAACTAATGCGAAAATAGTAATAAAAACTTATAGGATAGATTACAAGGTCTTAAAGATCTCCCCAAGCTTCAAATCAAGCTAGGCGGGATCAAATAATCCCTTGCGATTATTTGATACCGTGATTGTTGTAGATCACTGTGGCACCATGGCATGTAACACCGTGGTGTGAAGCTTCTTATTGGTCTCCTCCAAAGTAGTTATGCGGCTATAGCACCTCCGCAAATCAGACTTCAGAGTGTCCACTCTATCAACTAGCTTAGTCATCAATGGAAGGTGGTCTTCCTTCTTCTCCATCTCATCGAGATGGTGACGGACTTCAATGCGATGGATTAGCTCCCGCTTCTGATATATCTCCAATGCCCACACGCGATCCTTGGTCCTGGGGACAGCTACTTCTTCCTCGTCCATAATTGAAGGATTGGGGAAGTGGAAACTGTACCTCCACTCTTCTTGAGGCTTGACCTTCATACGAGCACCAATGGTTGGCTTCGAAAGTGGTTCCTCCATTCTCTTAGTAGCACCTGCACCAATATTAGTTAATTCCTTACGCTTGTGCAACCTTTGATCCGTAGTGATGAACTTGACCGTCTCCACACGCCCTTTTCCATGTGGTTTGCGATCTTCTCTCTCTTGTTGAACTTTCTTCATCGCTGCCCAATTGATCTCTGGTGGATCATAGACGTCATGTAGGATGTAGACGTCAACCACATCATCATCGGAATCGTTGTTGAAGTAGCTTGGCTCGACGTACTCCTTGTACCTCGGGCTACACCTCGCCACCTCCTCGTCATCGTCCTCCATGGACGAGCTACTAAAGAGGTCCCTCGAAGGAGCAATGAGCCCCAAGGGTTTTCCACAACCTAGGACGAGATAGCGCATCGCTAGATTTGTTCCTGGAGATTATGATTATAGAGAAAGACAATGGCAGTATATAAGGGGGGTCAGAGGTCGGTAAAACTCATGAGAAACACCAAATTGTCGCCCAAGAAAAGAATCTGAACAAAACAGGGAAATAAATCACGGATTTTGAAGTGTCCTGCCGCGTAATGACCAACTATACGGGAGCATGTCGTATACCTCCGGCTGTATAGTTGGTTCTGGGAAGATATTTCCAAATATCTCGAGTCCAGGTCGATTAAATCATGACTCGGAACCGACAATAACGTTTTTTAGATGAATAAACGAAAGATCAGACGAAAAAAGTGTCTGAGAGTTTTACGACCAACTATAAGGCCGGAATTTTTGGCTCCAGTCATATAGTTGCGACCGTATAGATACAAACACCAAAAATCAAAAGTGTATGAGAGTTTAACGACCAACTATATGGCCGGAATTTTTGCTCTGGTCGTATAGTTGCGAATGAGCAGATACGTACACCCAAAGCAAAACCATCTCGAGAGTTTAACCACCAACTATACGGCTAATTTTTGGCTCCTCAGATAGTTGCGACCGTATAAGCTCAGATAGCAAAAACAATTTCACGAAGGTGATACAGAGAGTTTAATGACCAACTTTACAACGGGAGCTTCCTCTCCGGTCGTATAGCTCCGCCCGTATAGTTGGTAAAACCCCTCTAAATCTTCAGAAAAACACAAGGAATTCAATGGCAGAATTTTCAAAAGTAAAAATTGTGAAAACAAATCACTTATTTGGGTAAGAACAGTTACCTTGCACTTACCATTGTTTATTCAGGGATGAAAAGTTCCTCCCATAACAAAGACTTCTTCTCTTTTGGAAGAATTGACCTTAGTTCATTGAATAATTCCCGTACACGAAAATCACCAGGACTAAAGTTCCTCTCAATAAGATTGGTGTCTTGCGGGCCAATCATGGACACTACATCCAACATTTTTATTTCTTGCCGGTGCGTAATATGCAACTTAAATTCTTGAAGTGAAAGAATCCAATGGATAGTCTTGGCTTTTGGTCTTTCCTTTCAAGGAGTTCTTTCAAGCCATCACGATCTATGTGAACTCTTACCTTTGCATCAACTATATAGGAATGAAATTTATCACAAGATAAAAATACAGCAAAAAGTTTCTTTTCTTCCTTAGGGTAGTTCTTTTGAGCACCATTGAGAGTTCTACTAGCATGATGTATAATATTAAATCTACGACCAATATGTTGTCCTAAAGTTATTCCTACAACATCATCACTAGCTTCACATATTAAATCAAAGGTTGTATCCCAGATAGGTGGTTTAATAATAGGAGCATGAGATAAAGCATTTTTTTAGTCTATCAAAGGCTTCAAGACACTTATCATCAAAATTAAATCTCATTCCCTTTTGTAAGAGGTTTGTCAAAGGTTTAGATATTCCAGAGAAATTTCTAATGAACCTTCTATAAAAACCCACATGACCAAGAAAACTTCATATACCTTTAATATCCCTAGGTTGTGGAATTCTCTCTATTGCTTCAACCTTAGCTCTACCAACTTCAATTCCCTTACCTGCTACCTTGTGTCCGAGGACTATACCTTCTTTGACCATAAAGTGGACTTCTCCCAGTTTAGAACAAGATTAGTTTCTTCACAACGCTGCAAAACTCTTTTGAGATTATCCAAGCAACTAGTAAATGAAGTTCCATAGACGGAAAAGTCATCCATAAACACTTCCATTATAAGTTCTATAAAATTAGCAAAAATAGCAGTCATGCATCTTTGAAAAGTAGCTGGAGCATTACATAAACCAAAAGGCATACGTCGGTAAGCATGTAAACCATAAGGACTAATGAAAGTTGTTTTAAGTTGGTCATCTGGATGAACAGCTATTTGAGAGAAACCAGAGTATCCATCCAAGTAGCAAAAATGAGTATGGTTTGCTAGCCTTTCTAAAGTTTGATCTATGAACGGTAATGGATAGTGATCCTTTCTAGTCTCTTTATTTTATTTCCTGAAGTCTATGCACATCCTATGCTCAAAAACAATTCTAGAAGGTATCAATTCATTGTTTTTGTTAGGAACAACAGTAAAACCGCCCTTCTTAGGATCATAGTGAACAGGACTTACCCAGTCACTTTCTTTAACGGGATAGATTATACCTACGTCCAGTAGGCGTACAATTTATTTTCTTACCACTTCTTTCATTTCAGGATTTAATATTCTATTAAATTCTGCAACTGGTTTAGCACCTTCTTCCATGAATATTCGATGGACGGCTATCATGGGACTAATGCCCTTCAAGTCATCGATTGAGTACCCAAAGGCCTGGCAATGCTCCTTAAGTATCCTCATGAGTTCTTCTTCTTCTCCTGAAAGTTTAGCACTAATAATAACATGGAATTTATTGGTATCATCTAAAAACCTGTATTCAAGATTTTCTGGTAGAGTCTTCAACTCTAGGGGTGGTAATTCCTTGTCCCCTCTCTTTTGACTCTTCAAAAGCCTCATCGGTTGGAGGTTCCAAAACGGGAAGTGAATTGAATTCATTTTCTAGTTCTCCCAGGGACTTGTCCTCAATAACTATTTCTTCATAATTTGGATCTTCATCTATTTCTCCTTATTGATTACTAAAGAAAAGAGCCACCCTTTCCTCAGTAGTTCTCTCTTCTTCTTCTTGTATTTGTGGAGGCCTCTCTTTAAATTTGGAAAAATGGAATTTATTTTCCGATCCCCCAAGCTTAAGAGACACAATCTCCTTCTTAAAGTTAACATAGGCACCTATATCACCTAAAAATTTCCTTTGTTTTACCTTGAACCAATATGGAAGTTTCATCATCAAGTTCAACTATGTTACAATGTGAGTACATAGCCATAATTGCTTCCTTGGTTACCTCTTCATCTTTGGTTTCTTCCAGATGTTCCACGACTTCTGGTATTCTTTCCTCTTCCCTCTTTTCCTGTACTTCTTTAACATCTTCACATTCAAAAATATTGTTTTGTGCAGTGTTAGGGAAAGGCGCTTCATATATTAGTTCTACGGAGGCCAGTGTTGCTTTATCTTCTCTTTTCTTTTCTGGTTCGGGTGGTGGATCATACTTGACTGGACCATCCTTCGAAGCTTTAATATGTTCTATAAAAGCTTTAACAACTTGAAACACAAGCTCTGGATCCAAATAAAGTTCTTTAGATAATTCTTTAACATGGCATTTTTTTATTATAGTCATGAATACAATCATGCTCTATTTCTATGCCTCCTTCACTTCCTAGACCAAAATTCGATGAAACTCTATGATCACGAATTCTATTAAGTAAAGCCCAAGATTTAGGTATAGGAAGATTCATAAAGGCTCCTTCCGCGAAAGAGTCTAGTTCAATTTTATTAGCTTCAATTAAACCGCCATAGAAGATATGTAGTAAATACCATTCAAGCAAATCATGATGAGGACATAGTCGTAGTAAATCTTTAAATCTAATATAAACTCTTACTAGTCCTTCATTAGAACGATTCTTCCAAGTCATTATAAGATGTCTGATTCCAAAAGATTTTGATAATGGATAATATTTTGATAGAAATTCACAGGCCAAATTATCCTAGGTAGTAGTGGCTTCACGGGTAGAGATTTATACCATGAGAGAGCTATACTTTTCAAAGCTTGACTAAAAAGTTTAACCATTACCTCATCAGCGGTATATCCCGTCAATAGAAAAGTGCCACATATATCCTTGAAACATGCAATATGCTCATATGGATCAGGATCTTCTTCATCTCCAGTAAATTGCTTCTTATGTAGAATACTAAGTAGTAGAAGATTTATTTCAAACCCCCTTGTATTCTTATTGGAGTTGTCTCTTTTATAAATATCATAAGGCTTCCCAAAGTGGTTGAGTGGGTTAGCACTAGTCATATGTTCAAACTCCATCATGTTGGTGGAAACCTCAGAACTCAAAACAAAATTTAGCAAGACAAAAATAAATATGCAAAATCTAAAATACCTACAACGCTTATGTGAGTATTGTGTAAAAAGGTGTTTTTGGGTTTTGGTGTTAAGGACAATAATAAAATAAAGTAAACAACTGAGTACAAAAAGTAAGATCGCGTATGTAAGAGAGATTGGAACTGCAGTAGGAAAAAATAATTCTCAGGGAGTAGCGGATACACCACTAGTATTGTAAAGATCTAAGATAAAGATTATCATCATGAACATTCTCAACTATGTATGTGTGGGAGCAACTCCGTATTTGGACAAATAGGCAGCAACCACTGCTCACATCATCCTCATAACCACAGCAGTCAGCAATCGACATCAATCAAATTACTGCACTATTAAGGGACATAATCCCGTAGGACATATCCCATGGCATGGATAGTGTTCCGTGAGTTTCCTCGGTTTCCCAAGTTAATACGTAAGGGGTGCCAACAGCTTATAGTCACTGTAAGTGCTAGCACGCCTCCCTCTACTAGCAATTAGTTTCCTCCATCAAGTCCTCACGAGAGGCAAATATTGAGAGGTCGACTTCTCTCAACATCAAGATGTAGAAAATCTAACACATGGTCACAACGATGAATATCATAATAGACTTTATCTTATTTCAATCTCATACTAGGTTTTCTCCATCTCCCCAAGAACTAATGATCTACTCAGACATGGAGGTAATCAACATCATGGTAATGGTAATGGAAACAATCATAGATGAATAACACTTGTATAAATTCACAACGAGTATAGGAATTACAACAAGATCTAGACAAGATGTAGATGGTATGGATGGAGATGGTGGTGATGCAGCGGTGGATGATGAAGATCGATGCCTTAGCCTCCCGGACCTGCGCAGGGCGAAGATAGATCCCTTGTGGATGAGTTCCCCTCTAGATGCCTTCCAGAGGTGAGGTTTCTGCAATTTCTGGGTGTTCTGTATGTCGTCTCCTCGATCCAATTGCACGGGGCAAATCTATTTAACGAGGCATAGGTGGCGCCAACTATATGGCCGGAGCTATACGGCCGGAAAAATTGCTCCGGTCGTATAGTTGGTCGTTGGACTCTCTACCTCCCTTGTTCGCTTCTGGTTTTCTTATGGTGTTATTAATATTTCCAAAATAAGCGATTTACGTTGTTTTTTACTCCTTTTCTCCATAGTACAACTGCTCCAAGAATTGTATCCATTGGATCCATAATCTGT
Source organism: Avena insularis (assembly GCA_023614405.1). Lineage (NCBI taxonomy): Eukaryota > Viridiplantae > Streptophyta > Magnoliopsida > Poales > Poaceae > Avena > Avena insularis. Next base: position 119,940 of record JAJUPC010000510.1, on the reverse strand, counting down.
TCTGATCCTGGTGAAAACAGACATAAAATATGCGCACGAACACCGTAAAATACCAAGATCCTACATCTACTGACATGGGTATACCCTACAGGTACTCGAGCTTGGTATATATGACCTAAATACGTAAAGGCCCACGGTGTCGCCAAGGCCCAAATGAAGGACTCGAGTAACCTACGGACTCTCGATTGTTTGAAGAACAAGAAGAAGCTAAAGATAGAAAGTTTGAAGGGGAAAACCCTAACTTGTAACCGACTCGACCTGCTACCCGAGACCTAGCCTACCTATATAAAGGCTAGGAGGGGGCAGCGAGGAGGACACACACAACCCTAGTTTTCCACCACCCTTGCCAGATTGCATCTGCGCACCATTGTAATCTTCGATTCCTTCGATAATTCCACGAGCAGACAAGCATGAGTAGGGACCTCTACGAGGCCTGAACCTGGGTAAATCTTTGAGTCCCATGTGTGCTTGTTTGCTAGCCGATAGATGTCTCTAGCGCTCCCTCCTTCTCGAAAACCCAAGTCCATAACAATGGGCATTGATGAGTTAAACCCTCATCAATTGCCGCCGTTTGTGGGAATCGGGAGTGCTGATGTTACGGCTTCTTCAGACCCATCAACCACAATCTACAACTCCGCAACAGCGGAGATCCGCCAGCTCTTCGGCGCGTTCGACTTCACGGTCCACACGCCGGCCACTCGCCTAGCCTTCGAGTCCATGGGCGACGGAATCAGCCTGGTGATAGGGAGCTTCCGCTTCCAAGTCGGTCAGATGGGCACGCTTCGCATGCCTGATCAGCCGACGGCATCGTCGATTTCCAAGATCATGGTTCCTCCATCGATCGGCACCTCGCGACTCAACGCCTGACGATAGTCGAGAACACGGTTAGCGACAGCGATCGTAACTCGATCTGAGTGATCTTCACATCAAGATGGAACCTAAGGCCCGGATCTGAGAGTTGTGGAAGCAGCTTTCCCAATCACTTCATGTGCGCCGTCATCAACGCAGGCGATACCTCTGCCAACCGCGACAACACGGGCAATCGCGGTAACGGAACCGACCCACCTAACAGCGGCAACGGTGGCAATGGCGGCAACGGCAGCAACGGTGGCAATCGCACACCCATCGACAATGGAGGAGCAGTCGAACCTCCAACCATATTAAACGAGCAAACTGGCGAACGCGTCGTGATCAGGCTCAACGAGCAAGAATGGGCTGCCGTCCGGCCCGGTTCACGAGGCGCCTCTACCCTTCGGATCCCCGCAAGAACTGCTGATGGGCTATCACTGGCTCCTGAAGGAAGAATTTAAGCGCCAAGTACAAACAATCGCGCAACTCGAGGCACGCAAAAAGGCAGCAGACGAGTCAAGCCTTCGTCGTGCTGGGCTCTCCTCCCAGTGAGGATCCTCCTTAAAGGGCAACGAGTACCTCGCCAAGGAGATGCAATCTTGGATGGCCCATCTCACCGAGCAAGAACGCATAGAAGCTACAAAGGTCCTCGACTTCAGCTCTATGATAGTCGACACACGGGGCAATGTGGTCCCCAAGACGCCGCAGGCTGTGGTGACAGCGGCCACCATGTACCTCCTTAACAACCAGCCGCCAGCTGGAGATCCCCGAGCCGCCATGCACCGATCTATGATCACGGGCTTGGGATTAATCGAGGCCGCCCTCGACAAGGAGCCAACACCAGAGCCGAAAAAGGGCAAAGTGCTAGCAAAGAGCTACTCCTCGCCCTCATCTAGCGACGACAGTCACGATCTATCTCGACGCTGCCGCTCACGGCGACACGACCGCGATTATGATGCACGCGACGACCTCACGCAGCGCAAGATTGACAAATCAAGGGCGCGACATGCTTGGTCGACTGACTCAGAAGAGGAAGATGTGGAGCTCTACGGCGCCAGATGCTTCAGCAGATCCATTATGCAGAAGCGAATGGCTAAGGGGTTTAAACTCCCGTCGGAGAACCCGAAGTTTGACGGCCTACAGGACCCAAAAATCTGGTTGGAGGACCACATCTCCTCCGTCAGGCTCCACGGAGGCAGTCAAAGCATGGCCATGTAGTGCTTGTAGCTATAGCCGCAGGGCGCCGCCCGAGCATGGCTCAACAACCTCCCACGTGGATCCATTCGCAGCTGGGATGAGTTGGTTTACAGCTTCGTGCGCAATTTCAAGGGCACGTACAAGCGGCCTACATCAATCGAAGAGCTAAGATGCTGCCAGCAACGATCGGGCGAATCGCTACGCTCCTACATCCAAAGGTGGTCCATCATCAAGAACTCCGCAGAGAACATCTCGGAGGATCGCGCGATTGACGCATTCAACGGCGGCGTCCGCCGCCTAGAACTCAGGGAGGAGCTGGGCCGCTCAAAGCCCAAGACCATCAACCACCTGATGTAGATCACGAATCGGTGGGCCAATGGAGCAGATTCAGTGAAGAATCGCGTTCACTCCGACGAGGAGGCGGAACTCGAGCGTAGACGCGATCGCCGAGGCAAACGTCGCATGCGCATCTACAATGACCGCGACGACGTCAACATGGTCGCAGATGGCTATGCCGATAGATGCGACGATAACCGCAACAGCGGATACCGTAGTGGCAGATACCGCGACTCCGAAAAAACCACGCAAGTGTGGCAACGCCGCAATCGCGATGAGGCACCCGCGACATCCATTGAGGACAAACTGTCCGGGCCATGTACAGTACACTTCTATATTGACAAGCATGATGGAAAGAAGAAGTCCAGCCACCTCCTCAAGGATTGCCGCGAGTTCCTCAAGCTACATGAGGGATTGGTTCGGATGAACCGAAACGCAGTCGAAAGAGGCTACGGAGCCGCTTGATGACCCACAAGTATAGGGGGTGTATCACAGTATTTTCGAAGGAAATGAAACCCAATTTATTGATTCGACACAAGGGGAGACAAAGAATATTTATAAGCCTTAACAACTGAGTTGTCAATTCAGCTGCAACTGGAAACAATCTTGCTCACAGCAGTTTATCAGTAGCAACAGTTTTGTAGTAGGAATAGTAAAGTAGCAGCAGTAGTAAAGGAAAGACAGTAGTAACAAAAGCAGTAAACGGTGGGATTCGAGTGCAGTAGGCACAGGGATGGATGGACGGGCGTTGCATGGACAAGACAATTCACATAGCCATCAGAACATAGGGAAATTGTAGATAAATAAGATAAAGCATCCAAGTACTAGACAATCCTAGGCATGTGTTCCATATATAGTCATACGTGCTCGCAATGAGAACTTGCACAACATTTTTTGTCCTGCCAGCCCGTTTGCAGCGGGGCCTCTAGGGAACTACTAGTAGTTAAGGTGCTCCTTTTAATAGAGCACCGGAGCAAAGCATTGACACTCCATGAACACATGTGATCCTCACATCAAAGCCTTTCCCTTCCGGTTATCCCGATTTCTGTCACTTCGGGGCCATAGGTTCCAGACAACAGCGTGTGTATACAACTTGTAGATACGACCAAGAACAATACTATCATAATGAATCAATAACATGTTCAGATCTGAAATCATGGCACTCGGGCCCTAGTGACAAGCATTAAGCACAACAAGTTGCAACAAAGTCATAAAGCACTAATAAAAGATACTAGGCACCATGCCCTAACAATCTGATGCCATTACATGAACGATCTCATCCAATCCCTACCATCCCCATAGCCTACACCAGGGGATTACTCACTCATAGATGGGGGAAACATGGATGGTCGATGGAGAAGCGATAGTGATGATGATGGCGATGATCTCCTCCAATTCCCTTGTCCCGTAGGGTGCCAGAACAGAGTTTCAGGTGTTGTTTCGTGGAATCTGGTGGTGGCGGCGGAGCGGAACTCCTTTTGGAAAAACGTCGAACCCCCCGAAGTTTTTTAGGTCAGAAGTCTTCTTATAGGTGAAGAGGGAGACCGAGGGGGTGCTTGGGGCCACCACACCATGCCCTGGCGCGGCCAGGCCCAGCCCACGCCTGGGGGGGTGTGGCTAGCCCCTGGCCCTCCTCCGTCTCGTATTCTGGCTCCTGGAGTCTTCTGGAAAAATAGGCACTTTGGCTTTTGTCCCATCCAATTCCGAGAATATTCATTTTCTGACTTTCCTGGAACCAAAAACAGCAGAAAACCGGCAGCTGGCATTGTGGCTCTTGTTAATAGGTTAGTCCAAGAAATCATATGAAAAGTACTCTAAAGTGTGGACAAAACACAAGAAAGTGGATAAAACCAAGCATGGAGCATCAAAAATTATAGATACATTTGCAATGTATCAACATCCCCAAGCTTAACTCTTGCTCGTCCTCGAGTAGGTAAGTGATAAAAAGAAAGAATATTTTTTGAGGTGACATGCACCATCATAAACTTGATCAAAGCATTTGTAAAACATTCAAAACTGGGATGATAGTACTTCAATCATAACATGAAAGACAACGTTCTAGCAATAAGACAAAGAAACTATGATGCAACATGAAAAGGCACAAACAAAAGATTCATGAACAACAATGCTTTGCAAGACGTTTGTTTGTTTCACATAAAGAAAACATAGCATAGTGGCATTCAGCTTGTCCCTCATAGAGTAGCAAACATAAATGCATAGGACACCTTCAAAGTTTACAAGAGTGACTAGATACAAGTAGTTTAAAACAAGAAATATCAAGGTATGCATCAATCAACAAGTCTTGGGACAATGCACATAGAACTAAGAATGGCCACTATGCTCTCAAGAAGGTGCTCAAAGAATATGTGGAGACTCAACAAGTAGAAGAAAAGGTTTTGAATGATTTGAAAGGCTTCTAAATGCTGAAAGTATGGTACTCGTTAGCTTTGAGCTCTCATTGCCCCTATCATAAGCATCTTTAATGTGGTTAAGGTGAAAGTGACACAACTAAGAGGATATGCTTGACAAGTTATAAATCAAAGTCTCATGCCCCTTACTTACGAAGACCGATCCTCATGCTACTCAACTTCAGTCACAAGTAAGCTCTTGTCATTGCAAGTATATACGTATCATAGAGAACCGCCAATGGGGTACCCCTTGCACATGACATGGGAGCTATCCCATAATCAAAATACAAGGCAAGCAGACAATGAGCATCATGGCGATCTTTTATTTACTATGTGCATAGATTTTATTGAGGATGCTTCATAGAATGCTCATTATGGTTATGCTGCAAGTTTCCACCATGATTAGGCATGGCTTAGGCTAGAGGCCCAGGCGTTTCTCTAACATACATACAAACTCCATGATCTTACAAGTTCCACTTTTATTTCACACTGCCGGGATCCATAAGCAAAAGAACATGATATCAACTAGGTACAAAGTACCTATGAAGCATTGAAAGCGATCCCCATGATACATGGTTCTGCTAACTTCAACTCATAAAGCGCAAGCATATGCGCAACAAAGAAGGACACAATGGTTCAGGTTTATTAAGTGCAAGAAATAAAGTGTGCCATCAAGTTCGTGAGAGCTTTACTAACTAACTTTCTCATAACAAGCAAACATTTTATTCGGAAGAAAACAAGGCATATTGAATATGCATGGAGGTAGCAAATGATGCTAAAGGGTAGGTATGGTGGACACTTTGGAAATATTTGGTTTAGGGAGTTGGAAACTTGAGTAAAACATACTCAGAAAAAGTGAAGGCTAGCAATAGTAAGGGAGCGACAAACGAGAGAGCAATAGCTGTCATTATCATGCTTGCAACAAAACAGGACTACTCATGGCATGAAAGTGATTCAACATCCTCAAGGCAAAATAATTCATCGAGGCTTAACTGATTATTACAGTTATGTGCATGCGTGAGCATGTGCCAAGTCAATCAAATGAAACATTCAGAGGAGGATACCACGGTGTCATACCGATTTATGAATAGAGCAATGCAAGCAAACATTCATAAGACATGCTACAAACTATTAGCGAGCTGGAGCTAATCATAAGAAAGCAAGAACTACTAAGCATCCAAAGATAACATACACCCTACTTGAACGGACTAAGCAAGCTCACAATGATGAGTATATGTACAACAATGAAAACAAATAGAGTTTGTTACCAGCCTCTTATCACGCCTCAATTTGTCATTGATCCTCATTATTGCTCTTCACTTGTGTGGCTTGAATAATAATATGAAACCAATATCCACTGAGGACTGCTGAACCCTGTAGCAAACTCGCAAAAACCAAAGAAGAACGACAAATATTTTTGGTGTTTCCGATTTTTAAAGAAGAACCAAAAGGGAAAAGCAAACAAAGCAAAATCTTTTTGGGTTTTTCGAATAGTTCAAACAAAGCAAAAAGGGAAAAGCAAACCAAGGAAAAAAGAAGAAGCAAACCAAAGAGAAACAACAGAAATATTTTTGGTCTTTTTGTGTTTTTAAAAAGCAAAAGCAAAGAAGAACAAAAACTAAAAAGAGAACGAAAACATGAATATACAAAGTACCGACGCAACATGATATGGAGATCAGTGTGGTGTCGGCGTTCCTCCCCCCAAGCTTAGGCTTTTGGCCTAAGTGGGTATCAATCCTTGTATGAATAGGGGTTCCAAGCGGGCGGATCTTGGTAAGAATGGTCGTAGCTGGGCCCATGAGAAGAAGAGGAAGCTCCCCAATCATAAGCGGGCTGCTGATATGAAGACTCTCCCTCATTCGAGGGCTGGACCGAATCATCCGTGACCTTCCTTCTAGTGTCCTGCTCCTGTTGGAAGAGCTCTCCCAAGTACGTGGCAAGCTCCTCCTCAGTGAGGGACCATCCTTCCCTATTATCAAGGTTAAACAAAACAGGTGAAGGCAAAAGAACAACACACTTGGACTTGCTCTTCCAACCAGCCTTGAGAAAGGTTATTTCATAAGACAACTATAACTACCTCGGACCCTACGCTCTAAGTTCAAGCCTGGATGAAGCGGAAGTGGTTAAAATAGTACAGCGGGGGCCCAGAGGACCGCCCACGTGTAGACCCGTCGGCCGTCCTAACCACTTCCAAGACATCAGGACAAGAGCGAGCGGCGTAGGCAACAGGCGAAGAGATCAAATACATACACAGGTGAGTATGTATGCAAGCTACCATACAACAGTTTTCAGAGCCATTCCATCTAAAAGAAATAGAAATATTGCAACGCCATACGGCAAGATCCAAATATCCTAGATAGAGATAATAGTTTAGGATAGCTCCTCATACATCAAACATCAGAGTATCAGGCGGCAGCGGAAAACAAGATCCGAGTACGGGTAAGAAGCAAATCGGCATAAGATGCCACATAAATAAACGCATCCCGCCCACAGATCTCACGGATCCCCATCCCCGGATTCTCTACACCGAGTGATCGTTGCCAACATCATCCGTCTCCTCCACCCAGTATCCATCTTGCGAATACACTTGTTCATCTGAATCAAACAATTTATCGTGTGAGACCCTAGGGGTACTCAGCAAGTCTTTATGCCTCTAAAGGGGACATATACCTGGGGTGACGCAATTGCAGCAAAAGATAATAACTAACAAGTCTATAGATACTCGCTAACCATCCGCCTAACCAATGATAGGCGGATGTCCATTCATTAGTAACAACAGTTATAACAGTATAATTAACAAATCTATTCTCCTTCTCGCTTACCAACGAGAAAGCGGACGAACAACCCATCTGTTGGCAGTTTTATTAACCATTCCATGAGTATGGCACTATTTACTAGTTAGGTACTTGGCCAAATTAAAAGCGGTACTTTAGTTATACTTGTCTATGATCGAGAAACTGTGCTCCAAGTCGTCCATAACTGTGAACACGGCTTTCAGAAAGATTTACCCTGCAGGGGTGCACAAATAGCAACACACACTCGATCAACCTCGGAAAAACCAAATCAAAACCCAACGAGGCATTCACGACAAAGCGATCACAGGATTCAGAAATATTTCAGGGGGCCACCCATTAAGCTACCCGCAGCAAAGTTGGCTGGCTCCGAGACGGACCCAAGGTTTGCGCCAATGGCTGTAAACGACTGGGAACCCAAAAGTGTGACTAGGCTTGTCTATACCGCGAAAACACTCCACAATCCTAAACAGTACAGGTGCTCCTCGCACAATCTTAAATAAAACAGTAAAACATGGCATAAGTACATGATAGTAATAAAGCCCCAAACTACTTTGTGGCCCCTAGAAGTAGAAATTAATCAAGCTCTGGCTCAGGGGGGTCCATAAGGCCTCCCGGATGTGGATAGTGCGAATAGTCAAGGAACAGGAATCAAGTACTCGGGGTCCTATGGGACACAAGTGAGCATGAAAAACCAAATAGCAGATATTGCCCACCGATGCCTCTTTCATTAGTTATCCCATTACTACTCAGGTTAAGTTGTTTAGGTACCTCGTTATCCGTCAGACACTCACATACCCTACACATGCTGTTCTATGACTCGCATGGCTCAAACAACTCATGTAGTAATGGCTCATGGGATGGAGGAACAAGCTTCGGTGGGGTTTAAAAGTAAAGGCTATGCAGTACTTGGGATTCAATTTAATGCAATCGCGACTCAATGATGCAAGAATAAGATAGAGGCAATAGGTACTATATGTATGCAAGCATGTGGTAGTGCTTGCCTGGCAGCTCAGTTGAAGCGAGAGACGGATCTGGGTAGTACTCTTGGGATTCCTGATATTTCCCTTCAGCCTATTCAAGAAGAACCAAACAAACAAGGGCCAACATAAATAAAGTGCACAAGCATATGAATTAAAATGCGACAAGCAAACAATCATGCCATGATGAATGATGCACAATTTGCATGGCAATAATGTAGCATGGCATGGATGAGGTGTGGGGTACAAGAATAAAGCATTTTATTGAGTTTTAGTCATGTTTTACTCCCAAATAAGTTGCTGTATACTTTATATTTATATGATGCATGCTGCAATTCAGAACATGGAATGCATAGTTAGAACGGGCTTGTCACGCTGATCGATTTAGACATATTATTTGTCGAATTTGGAGTTGTAGAATTAAAGTTGTTAATTAATTAAGAAAAGGCATTTTTATTGCATTTAAAAAAATTCGAAAATTTAAAGTGCCCAAATAATATTTTGAATGGCATATTTGAAATCCTCACATTATTCTAATTCAAAAACATATATTATTTGTATTATTTGGAATCATAATTCAAAAGTTATTAAAAACAGATTTAAATTTGAATTTAAACATTTTCAGAAAATATTTATAAAAACAGATAAGCCAGAAAAACTTTCATACCCAGGCCAACTCTAGCCCCAGTCACAGACAGGTGGGCCTCTCGCCGATGGCGGAAACGGGCAACCGAGGCTTTTTGCACCGCGAGCTCAGCTAGCCAAGGCGATCAAGTGGGGCCACGGGCTCAAGAGCCACGTGCAGCCGGGCACCGGGCATAGCCACGTGGCCCAGCTGGGGATCGCGGGTTGAGGACCTGGAACCCGGGGTCCTTTTATGTAAAAAGGTTGAAGGGGCTGACTGGTAGGCCCGGTGTACCGTGGGTTGAGGGAGAAAATAAAAAGGGGGTTTTCTGCAAGATGACCACATACCCATTGTTTCTCTTCCTGAATTAACTAATGAGGATCCGTGATCGACAGAACGGCGCGGCGCGGCGGGGCTCGAACTCACGATCACGCGCTCGCGCAGAGGGGCGGAAGCCACTGCGGTGGGGTGGGGGGTTGCTGACAGGAGGGCGGTAGGCGGCTAGTTAGGCTGCTGCGAGGCGCGGCGACGAGCAGACGCTCGTGCACGCTGGCGCACAGAGCATGCTCGACGTGTGGTTCGGCGATCACAGGCGACCAAGGGGAAAGGAGGGTGTCAGGGAGGGTGCGTGGCTCACCGCGAGGTTGCCGGTGCAGTCAGATCAGGCCGGGGAGCAGCAGGTCGACTGCGATGCAGAGGCCAGCGGATCAAGGGTTTTGTCGTCGGCCTCGTCGGCGTTCCGCGTGGCTGGGCCTTCTCCTCCTCGTCTGTAGACACAGGGGGTTGCAGAGGGTCGCCTTGGTCTTCCCCGACACCAACACACCACGCCCGCCTCCTCGATCTGCTGGTGGATGCCGAAGCCGACGGTGGTGGCCGGAGTTGGAAGAGGTGGTGGCAGGGAAGGGAGGAAAAACAGAGGGCGAGGCCCTAGGGATCTGGGGCTGCAACCAGGCGAGAGAGAGAGAGAGGGAAAGATAAGGCCGAGAGGGAGAGGTAGATGGCGTGGGGGCTCGGGGTGGGAAAAGGTGGTCGGGTGGCCACCTTTTCCTTCCTCTCCACGCTCACGTGCTCGACCGGCTCGGGCAGGGGGGTGCAGGGGCTGCAGGTGGGGTCAGGGCGAGGCCAAGGAGGGCTGGCTCTGGTGTGGGGTTGGCCTGGCAGGGAGAGAGAGAGGGTGTGGCATGGAGCTAGGGTTGGGGGGCTCGGGTTAGGGTTGGTGTAAGGGTGTAGAGGGGTAGATGGGGTAGCCTACGCTAGGGTTGTACCTCAGCATGGTGATGGGTGGGGTGTAGCCGAAGCTAGGAGGGTTAGGGTTAGCTTGGCATGGGGTGGATTAGGGCTAGGGTTTTAGAGAGAGGGATGGGGTAAGGCATGGGTGGTGATGGAGGTAGGGTTAGGGAGGGGGTCATGAGGGTTTAGGGTTAGAGTTTGATCATGGCCAAAACAAGAACAAGCAAAGGGGGGTGATGATGGGTAGAGTTTTGAGCATGGTCAAGACAAGATCAAGCATGAGGAGGATTGAGTTAGAGAGAAAAGGGGAGCATAACAAAAGAGAATAAAACCACTCAAAAACCAAAGAAAACCAAAGGAGAAAAAGATGGTGAGGTTTGTTGCATGGCCCATGCATGGGCATTAAATGCCATGTCTAATCTTGTGAAAACAAAATAATAATCATGGCATTTATACACATGCATTCCAAAAGATGGAGCTAAGGCCAAGCTAAAAGAATTGGAAAAGGATGTTCCATGTGGAGTAGATGGAGATGGTCATATTTGAATATAATTAGGACTTGCTAGTGTGTATATTCCACTAGGTGCATTATATCCTCAACAATATTCCAACATGAGCAATTATTCCAAAACCATCCATATGGAAGCTAGAAAAAGGGGTACCACTCACAAGGCATGCAAAGGTGGCTCCACATATCAATAATGTGAAAACACCACGATGCTAGTGTGAGGGCATGTGGAAAATAGAAGTGGATCCATCCCAACCCACATGAGCTAGATTTAAATGCCAAAGGAAAAGTGTAAAAGCTCATGGATAATTAGGATGGTGGAATTATAAGGTGGTGATAAGGAAAAGGTGGTGGAGTTGAATAAAAGATATGCCCCCAACTCAACTTGGGCATCAAGCATTTATCAAGAACCAAATACAATATATCAAGAGCCAAATACAATTAATAATGCATATGAGAGAAGAATCAAATGAAAAGGGTTTTATATGATGCCCAAATGCAGGGTGGCATGATGACATGAGCATGATATAATTATGATGCAACAATTATATGTAGGAAGTAGCAATTATATTACTAGACCATGTAGCATTACATATGTTAGACAGATGGGATGCTGCAACTCTCCCCCACTAAACAGGAATCTCGCCCCGAGATTCTAGGAAGAAGAAGAAGACACGAAGAAGGTAGGATACTTGGCACGGAGCTCATCCTTGCATTCCCAAGTGGCTTCATCAACGGAATGGTGCGACCACTGCACCTTGCAGAACTTGATGGACTTGTTGCGAGTCCTTCTTTCTGCGACTTCTAGAATTTTTATGGGGTGTTCTTGATAAGACAGATCTTCTTGGAGATTGATGAGTTCATGGTCCACGGTCCTTCCGGGATCCTTGAAGCACTTCTTGAGTTGAGAGATATGGAACACATCATGGACCTTGAGTTTTTCAGGGAGCTCAAGAGCATAAGCAACTTCTCCTCTTCTTCCACGAACTTTGAAAGGACCAATGTATCTAGGAGCCAGCTTTCCTTTGATACCAAACCGGTGCGTGCCTCTCATGGGAGTGACACGAAGGTAAACGAGATCACCAGGGACATACTCCATGTCCGTGTGCTTTCTGTCATAGTTGCTCTTCTGGCGACTTTGAGCAACCTTCAGATTTTCAAGAATGATGTGAACCTTCTCCTCCGCTTGAGTTACAATGTCGGGGCCAAACAATGTTCTTTCACCTGCGCCCGACCAACCAATCGGAGTTCTGCATTTGCGACCATAGAGAACCTCAAATGGTGCCATCTTTAGACTTTTCTGGAAGCTGTTGTTGTAAGAGAATTCAGCATAAGGAAGGCATTCTTCCCACTTCATGCCGAAAGAGATAACGCAAGCACGGAGCATATCTTCTAGAATCTGATTGATCCTTTCCACTTGCCCTTGCGACTGAGGGTGGTAAGTTGTGCTGAAGTTCAATTTTGTTCCCAAAGCATTTTGGAAACTTCTCCAGAACTTGGAAGTGAAGATGCTTCCATGGTCTGAGCTGATCTCTAGAGGAACCCCATACAAAGAGATAATTCTGTTGATATAGAGCTCAGCCAACTGAATTGTAGAAATTGTTTCCTTGACGGGAAAGAAGTGAGCCACTTTAGAAAGCCTGTCGATGACAACAAAGATTGCATTGTTGCCCTTCTGCGACCTTGGAAAACCAGTTATGAAGTCCATCTCTACTTTCTCCCATTTCCATTCCGGAGGCTTCAATGGTTGTAGAAGACCGGAAGGTTTCTGATGGACAGCTTTAACTCGGTGGCAGACATCACACTCAGAGACATACTTGGCACAATATCGTTTCAACCCAGGCCACCAATACCGTGTTTTCAAGTCCATGTACATCTTAGTGCTGCCAGGGTGGATAGAAAGAACAGAATCATGCGCCTCCTTGAGAACTTGCTCTCTTAAACCCGGGTAGTTCGGAACAAACATCCGGTGTTCAAAGAAAAGAGCGCATTGGTCGTCGACGTGGAAGGACTCATACTTCGGAAGTTGAATGTTGGAGATGATCTTTTTAGTGTAAGGATCACCAAGTTGAATGGAGCGAACTTTTTCTTCCAAGAGAGGTGTTGCCAGAAGGTTCAGAAGATACCCTTGATCCACAATTTCAAGGTTGAGCTTGCGGAATTCCTCACACAAGAGAGGTTGTTGTTCTTCCACCATGAGGTTGTTGACATAAGCTTTTCGGCTGAGAGCATCGGCCATGACATTAGCTTTGCCCGGAGTGTAGTTGATGGTCAAATCAAAATCATTAATTGCTTCAATCCACCTTCTCTGACGAAGGTTGAGATCAGGCTGTGTGAAGATATACTTCAGACTCTTGTGATCAGAAAAGATCTCATAATGGTTGCCAAGCAAGTAATGCCTCCATACTTTCAAAGCAAAGACAATCTGCATGAGTTCGAGGTCATGTAGGATAGTTGATCTCGTGCGTCTTCAACTGTCGAGAGGCATAAGCAACAACTTGTTTTTCTTGCATAAGGACCGCACCCAATCCTTGCAAGGAGGCGTCACAGAATATCTAGAAAGGCTTTGAAGTATCTGGAGGAATCAAGACTGGTGTGGAAGTGAGCTTCTCCTTGAGTGTTTCAAAGCTTGCTTGACATGCAGGAGACCAAAGGTATTTCTTGCCTTTCTTGAGGAGATCGGTAAGAGGCTTCGCAATCTTCGAGAAGTTCTGAACGAAGCGACGGCAGTAACTAGCCAAACCAAGGAAACTCCGGACTTCTTTGACATTTTTGAGTGGAAGCCAGTCAACAATTGTCTTAATAGTTTCTGGGCTGACGGCAATGCCCTTGGCAGAGATGATGTGACCAAGGTAGGTGACTTCAGGCAGCCAGAACTCACACTTGGAGAACTTTGCATACAGGCGGTTCTCACGAAGCTTGTTTAGGACACCCAAAAATAAACTAGGATGTCATCCAGATAGACCACGACGAACTTATCAAGATACTCCATGAAAACCGAGTTCATAAGCCTCGAGAAGGTGGCCGGTGCATTGGTGAGACCGAAAGACATGACCGTGTACTCATATAGGCCATAGCGGGTGGTGAAAGCTGTTTTAGGAACATCTTCCTTGTGGATCTTGATTTGATGATATCCACTTCTCAAATCAAGCTTGAGAATACCACAGCTCCAGCTAGCTGATCTAAGAGATCATTAATCCGCGGAAGGGGATATTTATTCTTGATGGTTTTAGCATTGAGAGCCCGATAGTCAACACAAAGTCTATCAGTCTTGTCTCGCTTCTTCACAAAGATGGTTGGGCTACCCCAAGAAGAAGTACTGTGCTGAATGAAACCCAACTTCTCTTGTTCATCAAGCTGACGTTTGAGTTCAGCCAACTCAGTAGGACCCATTTTATAAGGCCGCTTGGAGATAGGAGCGGTACCAGGTTCAAGCTCAATCACAAACTCGACCTCTCGGTCAGGAGGCATACCTGGCAACTCTTCAGGAAAAACATCCGGGAACTCACAAAACACCGGAACACCCTGAATAGCTTCCATAGCATCATAATTTAGAGCCGCCAAAGAGAAAAGCTGAATTGCAGGAGTCGGACTTGCAGAATAGACTATATGGCCTTCAGGAATTTTCAGAGAAACCGAGCGTTCAGCACAATCAATCACAGCTGCATTTGGTGTTAACCAATCCATGCCCATGATAACATCAATGTCAGAATTACCCAGAATAATTAAGGAAGCCGGGAACGAAGAACCACCAATCTCAATTTGATTGCCATGGCTGATTTTAGAAGATGCCATTGTTGCTCCAGGAGAAAGGACCATTAACTGTTTAGGGAGAGGATCCATAGATAACCCATTCTCATCAGCAAAACTTGTACAGACAAAAGAATGCGATGCACCAGAATCAAAAAAACTCGTGCAAGAACTAAGTTAACAGGAAGCATACCCATCACAACTCCAGGTGCATGCTCAGCTTGAGCGACGCTGACACAGTTGGCACGAGCAACCGTAGACCCAGGCTTGGTGTTGATGTTGAGAGCCCGAGGTGGAGGTGCACGAACCATAGAAGAACTTGCCGCAGGTCTTGGAGGTGGTGGTGGAAGAGCTTTGTTGTTCATTGGACAATTCCAGTGTTGATGCCCAGTGTTTCCACAGGTGTAATAGGCACCAGGTGGACGTGGAGCAGCGTAGCCAAGGACTCCGCCAGGCGCTCCAGGGTAGTTGTGGTTGTAGCCCCTAGGAGCCACGGTGAAGGAGTTTGGTGGCCTTGCCGTGTAGCTTGACGGTCTTGGTGGAGCTAGGAGCGACGGTGGGGTGCTAGGAACCCACACACGGCGCTTAGAAGGAGCTGTCATAGCTAAAGAGCTTGCTGCGTCGCGGTTGTGTTTCTTGGACTCCTCAAACACTTGCCTACTTGGTTCTTCCTGCAGAGCTGTATGTTGGAGTTCTAGAAAGGACCCCGGCCTTGCATGAGTGATTACATATTTGATTGATGCATTGAGCCCTTGCCTGAACCTCTTTTGCTTCTTCTTGTCATCGAGATCGACGCCACCATACCGAGAAAGGTTCATGAAGTTTCTGATATAGGTATTGACATTGTCATTGCCCTGCTTGAGGTTGAGAAACACTTCCTTCATCCTTTCCATGACAATTTCTGACAGATATTGCTCCTTGAAAGCTCCAGTGAACTGCTCCCAAGTAGGCTGAAAACCAGAGTGGTTTGCCTTCAGGTAAATTTCCAACCACAGAGCTGCATCTCCCTTCAGAAGGTGCGTGGCACATTTTACCCAATCTTGCTCTGGAACATCCGCAGTCATCAGCAACCTTGACATCTCCCGCAACCAATCATCAGCATCAAGTGGCTGATCAGACACCTCAAATTGGCGTGGGTTGAACTTCAGAAAACTCTTGATGTCTCCTCGTTTGGGAGGTGGACGTAGCAGAACAAACTCATTCCTCCTGACACTTTCTTCAAATCGCTGCTGGTTCTGCTGCATTGCTCCCAAGGCATTAGCAATACTTGCCAACGCAGCCCCCAGTTTAGGTGGTATGTCCTCCTCAGAACGGCGTGGTGGTGCCATCCTGTGATTGATATAAAACTCAAGTCAGTACCATAATGGAGAATAATAATAATCCAAAATAGTACCAAAATGGAATTAACCAAGATTTAAAGGATACAATTTACTAAGATGATATTAAAATATCAACAAAGTTCAAAGCACCTAGAAGATATTAGGCATATCGCACACGACTGAACAAGGAGTGTGGTAGACAAGCTAACAAAGAAAAAAAATCCGCAAATTTCGGCATTAAAATACCACTATATGCGCAAAACCACTTAACGAATCAAGATTAGTAACTCTACCAATTCAATATACAAGAGCGAATGATAAAAGTAGTGGTATGGTCACGACTCCATCCCGCACTTAAATCATTACTCCGCACATGAATCAGTAAAATACATATCCCAACACCTTCTTCTTAAGATGAACCTAAAGATTAGTAACTACGGAAACGAACACCCCAAACAAGATAACGTCGGATAACAAAGAGTAAGACAGATCGCACCGGTATACAACGAATCGGATAGATCGCGTCGGTTTACAAAGGCCTGTCGGTATGGAATGTACCAACAGTTGATAACCAAAAGGCAAATAGTGATAACATTTGGATGCAACAGATAGACAAGGAATTCACACACAAACACACACACACACAACCTATGGTACTACGGAACCCCGAACACGCGAATCCTAGTTTGAATTTTAGAAGAGGATTGAAAACGTTACACTTCCTTACCGGAAAAGGGTGGGTGGGTGGGTAAGAAGAAAAATAGAAGCAGTCCTACTCTCATGTTTTTGTTTTTGACTAGTATAAATAGCTACCAAAATATTTGCTAGATTGACAACGACCATTTGGCTGAGACCCTGAAGGGCGGGATGGCTCTGATACCAATTGTAACTACCTCGGACCCTACGCTCTACGTTCAAGCCTGGATGAAGCGGAAGTGGTTAAAATAGTACAGCGGGGGCCCAAAGGACCGCCCATGTGTAGACCCGTCGGCCGTCCTAACCACTTCCAAGACATCGGGACAAGAGCGAGCGGCGTAGGCAACAGGCGAAGAGATCAAATACATACACAAGTGAGTATGTATGCAAGCTACCATACAACAGTTTTCAGAGCCATTCCATCTAAAAGAAATAGAAATATTGCAACGCCATACGGCAAGATCCAAATATCCTAGATAGAGATAATAGTTTAGGATAGCTCCTCATACATCAAACATCATAGTATCAGGCGGAAGCGGAAAACAAGATCCGAGTACGGGTAAGAAGCAAACCAGCATAAGATGCCACATAAATAAACGCATCCCGCCCACAGATCTCACGGATCCCCATCCCTGGACTCTCTACACCGAGTGATCGTTGCCAACATCATCCGTCTCCTCCACCCAGTATCCATCTTGCGAATACACATGTTCATCTGAATCAAACAATTATCGTGTGAGACCCTAGGGGTACTCAGCAAGTCTTTATGCCTCTAAAGGGACATATACCGGGTGACGAATTGCAGCAAAAGATAATAACTAACAAGTCTATAGATACCGCTAACCATCCGCCTAACCAATGATAGGCGGATGTCCGTTAATTAGTAACAACAGTTATAACAAAGATAATTAATGATCCATCCTCCTTCTCGCTACCAACGAGAAAGCGGACAAACAACCCATCCGTTGGCAGTTTTATTAACCATTCCATGAGTATGGCACTATTTACTAGTCAGTTACTTGGCCAAATTAAAAGCGGTACTTTAGTTATACTTGTCTATGATCGAGAAACTGTGCTCCAAGTCATCCATAACCATGACACGGCTTTCAGAAGATTTACCATAGGTGCACAAATAGCAACACACACTCGATCAACCTCAAAAAAACCAAATCAAAACCCAACGAGGCATTCACGACAAAGCGATCACAGGATTCAGAAATATTTCAGGGGGGCACCCATTAAGCTACCCGCAACGAAGTTGGCCGGCTCCGAGACGGACCCAAAGTTTGGCCAATGGCTGTAAACGACTGGGAACCCGAAAGTGTGACTGGGCTTATCGATACCGCGAAAACACACCGCAATCCTAAACAGTACAGGTGCTCCTCGCACAATCTTAAATAAAACAGTAAAACATGGCATAAGTACAGGATAGTAATAAAGCCCCAAACTACTTTGTGGCCCCCAGAAATAGAAATGAATCAAGCTCGCCCGGGGTTCATAAGGCCTCCCGGATGTGGATAGTGCGAATAGTCAAGGAACAGGAATCAAGTACTCGGGGTCCTACGGGACACAAGTGAGCATGAAAAACCAAATAGCAGATATTGCCCACCGGTGCCTCTTTCATTAGTTATCCCATTACTACTCGGGTTAAGTTGTTTAGGTACCTCGTTATCCGTCAGACACTCACATACCCTACACATGCTGTTCTACGACTCACATGGCTCAAACAACTCATGTAGTAATGGCTCATGGGATGGAGGAACAAGCTTCAGTGGGGTTTAAAAGTAAAGGCTATGCAGTACTTGGGATTTAATTTAATGCAATCGTGACTCAATGATGCAAGAATAAGATAGAGGCAATAGGTACTATATGTATGCAAGCATGTGGTAGTGCTTGCCTGGCAGCTCAGTTGAAGCGAGAGACGGATCTGGGTAGTACTCCTGGGATTCCTGATATTTCCCCTGCTCGGCGTCTATTCGAAGAAGAAGCAAACAAACAAGGGCCAACATAAATAAAGTGCACAAGCATATGAATTAAAATGCGACAAGCAAACAAGCATGCCATGATGAATGATGCACAATTTTCATGGCAATAATGTAGCATGGCATGGATAAGGTGTGGGGTACAAGACTAAAGCATTTTATTGAGTTTTAGTCATGTTTTACTCCCAAATAAATTGCTGTATACTTTATATTTATATGATGCATGCTGCAATTCAGAACATGGAATGCATAGTTACAACGGGCTCGTCACGCTGATCGATTTAGACATATTATTTGTCGAATTTGGAGTTGTAGAATTAAAGTTATTAATTAATTAAGAAAAGGCATTTTTATTGCATTTAAACAATTTCGAAAATTTAAAGTGCCCAAATAATATTTTGAATGGCATATTTGAAATCCTCACATTTTTTGATTCAAAAACATATATTATTTGTATTATTTGGAATCATAATTCAAAAGTTATTAAAAATAGATTTAAATTTGAATTTAAACATTTTCAGAAAATATTTATAAAAACAGATAAGCCAGAAAAACTTTCATACCCAGGCCAACTCTAGCCCCAGTCACAGACAGGTGGGCCTACGCTGACTGGGCGGAAACAGCGCACCGAGGCTTTTTGCACCACGAGCTAAGCTAGCCAAGGCGACTGGCAGGTGGGGCCAGCCCGAGCTCATCATGGGGCACCGCAGCATGCACCACGTGGCCCAGCTGGGGATCGCGGGTTGAGAACCTGGAACCCAGGGTCCTTTTATGTAAAAAAGGTTGAAGGGGTTGACTGGTGGGCCCGGTGTACCGCGGGTTGAGGGAGAAAATAAAAAGGGGGTTTCCTGCAAGATGACCACATACCCATTGTTTCTCTTCCTGAATTAACTGACGACAGATCCGTGATCGACAGAACGGCGCGGCACGGCGGGGCTCGAACTCACGATCGCGCGCTCACGCAGAGGGGCGGAAGCCACTGCAGTGGGGTGGGGGGTTGCTAACAGGAGGGCGGTAGGCGGCTAGTTAGGCTGCTGTGAGGCGCGGGGACGAGCAGACGCTCGTGCACGCCGGCGCACAGAGCGTGCTCGACATGTGGTTAGGCGATCACAGGCGACCAAGGGGAAAAGGAAGGTGTCAGGGAGGGTGCGTGGCTCACCGCGAGGTTGCCGGTGCAGTCAGATCGGGCCGGGGAGCAGCAGGTCGACGGCGATGTAGAGGCCGGCAGATCTAGGGTTTTATCGTCGGCGTTCCACGTGGCTGGGCCTTCTCCTCCTCGTCTGCAGGCACAGGGGGTTGCAGAGGGTCGCCTTGGTCTTCCCCGACACCAACACACCACGCCTGCCTCCTCGATCTGCTGGTGGACGCCGAAGCCGACGGTGGTGGCCGGAGTTGGAAGAGGTGGTGGCAGGGGAGGGAGAAAAAACAGAGGGCGAGGCCCTGGAGATCTAGGGCTGCAACCAGGTGAGAGAGAGGAAAGATAAGGCAGAGAGGGAGAGGTAGATGGCGTGGGGGCTCGGGGTGGGAAAAGGTGGTCGGGTGGCCACCTTTTCCTTCCTCTCCACGCTCACGTGCTCGACTGGCTCTGGCAGGGGAGTGCAGGGGCTGCAGGTGGGGTCAGGGCGAGGCCAAGGAGGGCTGGCTCGGGTGTGGGGTCGGCCTGGCAGGGAGAGAGAGAGAGGGTGTGGCATGGAGCTAGGGTTGGAGGGGCTCGGGTTAGGGTTGGTGTAAGGGTGTAGAGGGGTAGATGGGGTAGCCTTGGCTAGGGTTATACCTCGGCATGGTGATGGGTGGGGTGTAGCCGAAGCTAGGAGGGTTAGGGTTAGCTTGGCATGGGGTGGATTAGGGCTAGGGTTTTAGAGAGAGGGATGGGGTAAGGCATGGGTGGTGATGGAGGTAGGGTTAGGGAGGGGGTCATGAGGGTTTAGGGTTAGAGTTTGATCGTGGCCAAAACAAGAACAAGCAAAGGGGGTGATGATGGGTAGAGTTTTGAGCATGGTCAAGACAAGATCAAGCATGAGGAGGATTGTGTTAGAGATAAAAGGGGAGCTTAACAAAAGAGAAGAAAACCACTCAAAAACCAAAGAAAACCAAAGGAGAAAAAGATGGTGAGGTTTGTTGCATGGCCCATGCATGGGCATTAAATGCCATGTCTAATCTTGTGAAAACAAAATAATAATCATGGCATTTATACACATGCATTCCAAAAGATGGAGCTAAGGCCAAGCTAAAAGAATTGGAAAAGGATGTTCCATGTGGAGTAGATGGAGATGGTCATATTTGAATATAATTAGGACTTGCTAGTGTGTATATTCCACTAGGTGCATTATATCCTCAACAATATTCCAACATGAGAAATTATTCCAAAACCATCCATATGGAAGCTAGAAAAAGGGGTACCACTCACAAGGCATGCAAAGGTGGCTCCACATATCAATAATGTGAAAACACCATGATGCTAGTGTGAGGGCATGTGGAAAATAGAAGTGGATCCATCCCAACCCACATGAGCTAGATTTAAATGCCAAAGGAAAAGTGTAAAAGCTCATGGATAATTAGGATGGTGGAATTATAAGGTGGTGACAAGGAAAAGGTGGTGGAGTTGAATAAAAGATATGCCCCCAACTCAATTTGGGCATCAAGCAGTTATCAACAACAAATACAATATATCAAGAGCCAAATACAATTACTAATGCATATGAGAGAAGAATCAAATGAAAAGGGTTTTATATGATGCCCAAATGCAGGGTGGCATGATGACATGAGCATGATATAATTATGATGCAACAATTATATGTAGGAAGTAGCAATTATATTACTAGACCATGTAGCATTACATATGTTAGACAGATGGGATGCTACAACAACTCACTCAAACTAGCCCACGAGGAAATAAATTTATGATGTATCATGGAATTAAAATCAAGCCTCTCTATGGGAAACTGTAGGTCTAGATGATGAGGCATTAAACCATGCAATGCTAGTAAACAAGAAGCAATGAGGCCTCCACAAATTCCACCTTTCTCACGGTTAGCAGCAAGACAGAAAGCTATCAAAGAACCCAAGTTGTAAGACCTATCTCGTCAAAGAGCATCAGAGATAAATGCTAGATCAAATGAAGATAACTTATTGGCAGTTTTCCTAGCAAGAACACACTTGGCAAATTTCTGCATATAAATCCATGAGTGGTTCAGGTCTCTCTTTAATATTCCACATGATCCCCATTGAGGTACCTTAATAGTTGCACAAAAATCATCAAGAGAAAGGTTGACAGCCATATTGTAAATTTTGTAATGGACCATGGGGTTAGGCAAAGAGTGACTAAATTGGAAATCCTGCACCACAGACATGGTTAGCTTCACAAATTGACAAGGTTCATCTTCCAAAAAGTGCTCTAACCCTACATTAGAAACCAAAGTGTGGAAATCTTGTAGAATTCCTGCAGCTCTCATGAACTCAGAGCATGGATAAATGGAGGTAAAAACTTCCTCCTCCCGGTGGACCTTCATGACCTCAGGTACCCAAAGCTCATGTTGGTTTAGGTGATGTTCACTCATATTCTATTCTGAAATTTAAATACCTATTAAACAAGTGATTGCAAAGTAAATATAAAGAAGGATTCTACTCATAGGGACTTGCAAGAGGCCTAAACATGCATCAAAACTATATCTCTAAGCATCAAACAAGCTTACAATCTCTCATAACCAGTCACCTACAGCAGCAAAATACTCAACGTATAATCCACTAAACACAAATCTACTTGGACAAGAGGTGGAGTCACATACCAGGGAACAAATGCTCCAAATTCAGCAAGAAAGATGGGCTGAGCAAGGAGATCGAAAAAATCGAGAGCAAGCACAGCAAGAACGCGATTTTGAGCTATGAACTGGAGCTTACTCGGGAGAGAGAAGAAAGTGGCAGGTGAGAGAGTTAGTGGGGGGGCAGGGGTGGCCCACACCAGGGCATGGCGCCACCCAAGGCTGGCCATGCCACCATGTGGTGTGCCTGCCTAGTGGGCCCCCCTGGTACCTCCCAGGTACTCCTCTGCCCCTTTTTTCACGTAAAAATTTAATATGAATTTTCTGGAATTTTTTGAGACACTTTATTTTTGGGGCATTTTTCAGAAATAGAAGAATGATTTTTCTGACAGACAGATTTTTTTTTTGGAAACATGATGCAAAGAAAAAACAAGGCTACAACTACAGAAGTTCTAGCATGCAAGCAACTAACAACACAAAGAAAACTAAACGAAAACAAAAACTAAAATGCAAAAGATAGAAATAAACGGAGGCAATTTAATAGCATTAGTCAAAGGAATTTGCAAGAATAAAGGCTTCATCCACTCACAAAACTTATTGTAGTGTTCATCTTCCTTTGACTTGTGTTTCTTATCAGGGAAAGGCATAGGTTTTTGGACACAAGGTTCTCTTTCACTACCATGTTTCTTAGCAATAAAATCTTCTTTGGTGTATTTAGTATTCTTAGTGTGGTTTTCAGGTTCTTCTTCAATTTTTTCTTCATTAGGAACTTCATTTTCTTCATTACCACTTTTAGTTTCAGTATCATAGATAGATATACTATTAGGATCTATAGCAGGTTCAGAGGGTCCTACAGCAATTTTATGTTTCTTTTTCCTTTTCTTACGAGTAGAACCACTATTTTCAGCTTGTTGAAAATCCTGCTCAATTCTTTTGGGATGCCCCTCAGGATATAGAGGATCCTGGGTAGCAGCACCACTTCTAGTTCTAATTTCATAAGCATGTTTTTCTTTAGCAGCATTAACTAGCAAGTCGTTTTGCACTTTAACGAGTTGATCTATTTGAGTTTGAACCATTTGAAAGTGTTTAACAATCATTTTAACATCATTAGAGGTTCTTTCCACAATATCTTTCAACTCAACAATAGCTCTAGTGTTTTCCATTAGATGATTTTGCACCCTTTTATTAAAGTTATCTTGCTTAACAATGAAGATATCAAATTCTTCTAAGCATTGATCAGGAGGTTTAGAGTAAGGGATATCACCTTCATCAAAGTGTTGGAGAGTGTACCTCAATAGTGGGTGAGTAGGGAATAGGCTTACATAATTCTTCTATAGGAGGTAAATTCTTGACATCTGCAGCTCTAATTCCCTTCTCCTTAAGACATTTCTTAGCTTCCTTCATCACTTCATCATTTAATTCAATAACTCCCCTCTTCTTTGATGTTGGAATAGGCATGGGAATAGATGGTTCAGGTACAATTACTTCAGGTGTAACTTGTTTAGGAGGAGTCTAATCTTCATAATTCTTGCTTATTTTAGCCATTAATTCCTCAGCTTCCTGAGAAGTCCTATTCCTGAAAACACAATCAGCACAAATATCTAGGTATGTCCTAGATTCCTCGGTTAGTCCATTATAAAATATATCAAGAAGCTCATTCTTAGGTAATGGACTTCCAGCCTGTGCATGAATCAAAGCACAAAACCTTGCCCAAGATTCAGGCAATACCTCTTTTTCTCCCTGTTTAAAATCAAAAAGTTCCTGCAAAATAGCATGTATAGCACTGGGAGGAAAATATTTCTACAAAAAAGTATTTAATCAAGCACTCAGGGCTATCAATAGATCCAGGAGGTAAATTACTAAACCAAGTTTTAGCTTCTCCTTTCAGTGAAAAGGGAAAAATCTTAGCAACAAAGTAAGTATGCATCTTAATATCATTAGAAAACAAGCCTCTCATGGTAGAAAGTTCATTCATATGTGCTACCGCACTTTCATTCTTAGTCCCACAAAAAGGTTCTCTCTCGACAATAGCTATGTAAGATAGATCAAGAGAGAAATCATAATCTTCATCTATAATGTTTATGGGAGAAGCTGCAAACTTAGCAATAGGAGACAATTTGGGTCTAATAGTACGCCTCTCAAGGAGACTCTTAGCAGCGCTCCTATCATGGGTGTTCTTACATTCTTTAATAAATTCATCAGTCATCTCAACATAACCATCTTCAGTATCATAACTCTCACTCGACTCAGGTGAGCTAATAGGTGTGGTAGTGTCTTCATTAGGAGTTTCGGTATTTCCAGCTATAGTTTTAGCAATCGTAGCATCTAGGGAAGGACCTAATGAACCACTCTTATCAAGCACAGTAGAAGCAGCATCATAAGCATCAGAAGTTTCAGATTCAGTAGTAGTAGCAGTGTGTGTAGCATGTGTATGTGGTGGTGTAAGGAACTTACTTAGAATAGATGGTGAATCAAGAGCAACAGAGGTGTTCAGAACCGTACCTCTTCTTGTAGTGGATGGTAAAATAGGAAACTTGCCATCACGAGACTTACCCATGATGGATGGATAGCAGCAAACAATAGAGAATCCAAGTGAACTTGATAAATAAAGCTATGCTCCCAGAACAGCGCGCGAAAATAGTCTTGATGACCCACAAGTATAGGGGGTGTATCGCAGTATTTTCGAGGAAAGTGAAACCCAATTTATTGATTCGACACAAAGGGGAGCCAAAGAATATTTATAAGCCTTAACAACTGAGTTGTCAATTCAGCTGCACCTGGAAACAATCTTGCTCACAGCAGTTTGTCGGTAGCAATAGTTTTGTAGTAAGAATAGTAAAGTAGCAGCAGTAGTAAAGCAAAGACAGTAGTAACAAAAGCAGTAAACAGTGGGATTCGAGTGTGGTAGGCATAGGGATGGATGGACGGGCGTTGCATGGACAAGACAATTCACATAGCCATCAGAACATAGGGAAATTGCAGATAAATAAGATAAAGCATCCAAGTACTATACAATCCTAGGCATGTGTTCCATATATAGTCATACGTGCCCGCAATGAGAACTTGCACAACATCTTTTGCCATGCCAGCCCGTTTGCAGCGGGGCCTCTAGGGAACTACTGGCAATTAAGGTGCTCCTTTTAATAGAGCACCGGAGCAAAGCATTAACACTCCATGAACACATGTGATCCTCACATCAAAGCCTTTCCTTCCGTTATCCCGATTTACGCCACTGGGCCATAGGTTCCGGACAACAACGTGTGTATACAACTTGTAGATAAGACCAAGAACAATACTATCATAATGAATCAATAACATGTTCAGATCTGAAATCATGGCACTCGGGCCCTAGTGACAAGAATTAAGCACAACAAGTTGCAACAAAGTCATAAAGCACTAATAAAAGATACTAGGCACCATGCCCTAACAATCTGATGCCATTACATGAACGATCTCATCCAATCCCTACCATCCCCATAGCCTACAGCGGGGGATTACTCACTCACAGATGGGGGAAACATCGATGGTCATTGGAGAAGCGATGCTGATGATGATGGCGATGATCTCCCCCAATTCCCCCGTCACGGCAGGGTGCCAGAACGGAGTTTCAGGTGCTGTTTCGTGGAATCTGGTGGTGGTGGCGGAGCGGAACTCCTTCTGGAAAAACGTCAAACCCCCCGAAGTTGTTAGGTCAGAAGGCTTCTTATAGGCGAAGAGGGAGACCGAGGGGGTGCCTGGGGCCACCACACCATGCCCTGGCGTGGCCAGGCCCAGCCCGCGCCTGGGGGGGTGTGGCCAGCCCCTGGCCCTCCTCCGTCTCGTATTCTAGCTCCTGGAGTCTTCTGGAAAAATAGGCACTTTGGCTTTTGTCCCATCCAATTCCGAGAATATTCATTTTCTGACTTTCCTGGAACCAAAAACAGCAGAAACAGGTAGCTGGCACTGTGGCTCTTGTTAATAGGTTAGTCCAAGAAATCATATGAAAAGTACTCCAAAGTGTGGACAAAACACAAGAAAGTGGATAAAACCAAGCATGGAGCATCAAAAATTATAGATACATTTGCAATGTATCACCGCTCCAGGCGCCGTGGCACATGGCACTCCGCCACCACCACCTGGGCCACCCCCGAATACAGCCACGCCGGACCAGCACCACAGAGGCGAACCCTACCCAAGGGCCATGGGTACCATGATGATCCAAAAAGGACGCCCCTCCAATCGGGTGCAGAAGGCCATCACTCTCCAAGTCAACTTGGCCACACACTCGCCACCATCTACCACTGAGTACCTCAGTAGAAGCGAGTCATGCATCACCTTCGACAAACGCGACCACCCGTCTCAAGTACCTCGTCCAGGCCATTGTCCGCTCGTACTCGAGGCGCAAATCGGAGGCTTTGACATGAGCCGCGTCTTCATGGATGGCGGAAGCGGCATCAACCTTATATTCGCGAGTACCTTGCGAGCAATGAGGATCCCTCTAACTTGCCTGGAGGCCTCGGACACAACAATCCACGGCATCGTCCCAGGAAAAGGCATATATCCCCTAGGCAAAATCAACCTCGACGTCATCTTCGGCACGCCGAAGAACTTTCGGCGTGAGCACTTTGACTTTGAGGTCGTCGACTGGCCCTCACAATACCACTGCATCCTCGGACGTGTCGCATTCGCTAGGTTCATGGCAGTACCACACTACGCCTACCTGCAGATGAAAATGCCAGGTTCCAATGGCATCATCACGATCAACGGAAGCTTTAAGAGATCCGACAGTTGCGACCAGGAATTCAACAGAATTTCCCAGTCCTTTGGCATGCAGGAAGAACTCGCAAGGCTGAAAGAGTCGACAGACAATAGTCTGCCCCCCTGAGCCGGCTAAGCTCGCCTGATCTATCCTTCGACTCATCGGTGGACACAAAGAAACTGCAGGTCCACCCATCGGATCCTGCCAAGATGGCCCTCATCGCCAACAACTTAAGTCCCGCATAGGAACCCGCACTCGTCGAATTCCTCCGTGAGCACTGGGAAATTTTCGCCTGGTGTCCTGCGGACATGCCAGGAGTTCTCAGGGAATTCACCGACACGCACTCAACATCAACCCCGACGCAAGGCCAGTCAAGCAAACAATTCGGCGATTGTATGAGCCACGAGCGCAGGCAGTTGGAATGGAGATCAACAGACTCCTTGACGCCAAGTTCATACGCGAGATCAAGGAAAGCACTCGGCTCGCCAACACGGTGCTGGTACCA
This sequence comes from Avena insularis, assembly GCA_023614405.1. Taxonomy (NCBI): domain Eukaryota; kingdom Viridiplantae; phylum Streptophyta; class Magnoliopsida; order Poales; family Poaceae; genus Avena; species Avena insularis. The sequence continues at coordinate 92,267 of JAJUPC010000510.1, read as the reverse complement.
AAAAAGGACACGGATATCCTGCGGATGTGCGTGGACTTCACCTCTCTGAATAAGCATTGCCCAAAGGATCACTTCCTGTTGCCACGCATCGACCAGATCATCGACTCCACCGCGGGATGCGAGCGACTCTGCTTCCTCGACGCCTACTTAGGCTATAATCAGATTAGAATGAAGGAGGAAGATCAAGAGAAAACAATGTTTACAACGCCCTTTGGTGTGTTCTGCTACAACACAATGCCCTTCGGGCTAAAGAACGCGGGAGCCACCTATCAGCGGTGCATGCAGGCTTGCCTCAAGGAACAACTGCGTCGCAACATTCAAGTCTATGTCGACAACATAGTAATCAAGACCAAGGAAGAAGCCTCCCTAACGATTTGCGTGAAACCTTCGCCAACCTCTACCGCTACTGGATCAAGCTCAATCCGGACAAATGCGCCTTTGGCGTGCCATCTGGGCAACTACTCGGGTACCTCATCTCCACGAGGGGAATCGAGGCAAACCCGATGAAAATAAAAGCCATACTGGCCATGGAGAAGCCGAAAAACATAAGGGGCGTTCAGTAGCTGGCTGGGCGAATCGCGGCCCTCAGTCGGTTCAACAACCGGATGGGTGAAAAGGCGCTGCCCTTCTACCAACTCCTCTGCAAAGCTGAAAAGTTCGAGTGGACCAACGAAGCGCAAGAAGCATTCGAAGACCTCAAGTGCCTTCTATCCACCTTGCCAGTACTAGTGACCCCACAGGAAAGGGAACCACTGTTGCTATATATCTCCGCCACCAACCAAGTGGTCAGCACAGTGCTCGTCGTTGAGCGAGCCAAGGAAAACAAGGTCCACGGGGTACAACGCCCAAGATATCGCCTCGCGAGGTCCTCACGCCAACAAATAGCGGTACCAGACTACCGTAAGTCTGGCGTACGGTGTCTTCATGACCGCCCGGCGACTGCGCCATTACTTCTAGGAACACCCAATCGTGGTGGTCAATGACGCCCCATTGGGGCATATCCTCAATAACCATGACGACACGGGACGAGTCGCGCTTTGGGGAATAGAATTGTCTCCACGAGACATCACATACGAAAAGTGCAATGCAATCAAGTCGCAAGTTCTCCCTGACTTCCTCATGCAATGGATGGAGAACCAGCTCCCGGACAAACCAGATATGTCCTACCTCTGGACAATGCACTTCGATGGGTCCAAGCGGAAGGACGGAGCAGGCGTAGGTGTCATACTGACAACACCTCAAGGGGACAAGTTGAAGTATATCCTGTGAATGCAGTTCACAGCCTCCAACAAAGAAGCTGAATACGAGGCCACATTGCACGGATGAGGATGGCAAAAGCTCGCGCGCCAAGAGGCTCATCATATACGGTGACTCAAAGTTGGTCGTAAACCAAACAATGTATGAGTGCGACGCACTGAATGACAACATGATCGCGTACCGCGACCTCTATGACACACTCGCAGGAGACTTCGACGGTTGCGAGCTGCGGCACGTAGGTCGCGAAAGCAACAAAGAGGCGGACGCACTCACCAACATAGGCTCTACCTATGCCCCCATACCACCCGGGGTATTTCTCGAGCGCATCTGCGAACGCTCCATCAAGCCAAAGGCCACAGAGAAGAAAACAAGTGCAGCAACAGACTCGGGGGCTACACCGCCCAATGAGTCAATGACACTCGATGACTTGGAGCTGGACACAGGACTCGAGGGACCAATGAGCGTCATGATGATTGAGCAATCCTGGACGCAACCGTACATCACGTACCTCCTCAGCAAAATGCTACCGGACGATCCGACTGATGCACGGCACATCATGCGGCGATCCAAGGCATTCGCTGTTATCAATAGCGAACTATACAAACGCAGCATCACAGGAGTACTCCAACAATGCGTCTCCACGGCCGATGGAAGAGATGTTCTCCTCGATATCCATGAGGGGACCTGCGGGCACCACGCCGGCAGTCGTGCCCTCGTCGCCAAAGCTCTACGAGCTGGATTCTATTGGCCTATGGCCATGCACGATTCCAAGGACATCGTCCAGAAATGCAATGCTTGCCAACGATTCATGGACAAGCCGCATGCACCGGGCGTAGAGCTCTGGCCAATTCCATTGGCCTGGCCCTTCACGCAATGGGGACTCACATGGTTGGCAAACTCCCAAGGTCCTCACGAGGAGGCTACGTCTACCTCTTGGTCGCAGTCGACAAACTCACCAAGTGGATTGAGGCCATGCCAATGACCAACCAATCAGGACACAGCGCAGTTAAGTTCTTCGAATCCATCATCTACCGCTTCGGAGTACCGCACAGCATCATCACAGACAATGGGACGAACTTCACATCCAAGGAGTTCCAAGAATTCTGCGAGAATCTGGGGATCAACATCATCTACGCCTCTTTAGCACATCCACAGACCAACGGTCTGGTGGAAAAAGCAAACGGGCTCGTCTGCGGCGGCATCAAGAAGCGACTCCTCCGGCCACTTGAACAAGCCGCGGGTTGCTGGCCAAACGAACTGCAATCCGTACTCTAGAGCCTACGCATAACTCCAAACAGTGCCACGGGCTACACGCCATTCTTTATGGTGCACGGAGCCGAGGGAGTGCTACCCGCCGAGGTACAGTACAAGGCATCGCGCGTGGTCGCTTACAGTGAACAAGAGTCATCCCTTGCACTCAGAGACTCCGTTGACCTCCTTGACAAGGCAAGAGAAATCATCGCGGAAAGATCAACGATCTACCAGCAGAACCTGCGCAACTACCATAGTAGGAGGCTACACCCCAGATCCTTCGTCGAAGGCGACCTGGTCCTGCGACTGAAGCAGCAAGGACATCTCGAGCTCGAGTCCCCCTGGGAAGGACCATACGTGATTACAGAAGTAATCCCAGGTGGCGCCTATTGCCTTCAAGATTTAGAGACAGGAGTCGCATACTCCAACCCTTGGAACATCGCACAACTATGACGCTTCTACCCTTAGTTGCTTTTACTTTTAGATCACAAATAAGGCACTCAGCCAAGGCTACTTAGCCACACATTGTACTTCATAGTGTCCTTCGAATAAATAAAGCTAAGTGCCCCAAAACTCTGTGTTCTCCTTTATTTTTTCCAATTTATCTACTCGGAGGCTGCGCCACCCTATATACATCTGTTCTACGAACCAAAACACGATATCCTGAGTAGCTGGCACATCAATTGAAACCCTTGACACAACATCAACCCAGCTGCAACGCACCTGATAGGTTGGCAAGGGAATGAGATAAGAGCATGGCCAGGCTAACGAAAAGGACTCGCATAGTGCAACGCACTTCATGATCACAAAGCTCTTTATACATATTCGACAATAAATTATATACAACATTTATACGAACTTTACAACATGGGGTACACTTATGTGCAGGATAAAAAACTAAGCTACTACTGCAGCAAGAGAACGTTGGTTTGTTCCTCAAAGAAGTCGATGATCCCTTCTGCTAGGCGATCCACAGCCTGGTAGTGCGGCACCATATTCCAGGCAGAACCTGCTGGTGGCGTAGGCGGCCCAGCCGCAATTGCCGCACCAACTACGTTAGGCCTATGCAGTCACACCAGCAATAGAGCGGCCTTGGCACCAGCCACTAACTGTTGCCTCACGCACTCGCGAACTGCGCTCAGGTCTTGAAACTTGGCAAGGAGGGCCAGCAAGCTCGATGGAGTAACATCCAGCAGAAACACCGTCCGATAAATGTTCTTCAAGCATGACTGCGACTTCTTCAGAAGTGCAAAGACTTTCATGACGACGATCCTGGAGGGTCGCCAGCGTAATCGAACGATCATGATCTACCTAGAAGTATCCACTCTCTTGAATTTGCTCCTGGGTGAGGTCATGCATACGAATGGCAATTCTATCCTTCTCATCCTGCGGATGACGCAGCGTCTTGACAACTTCACGAAGCGCAACAAGAAGATAAGTCTGAGGCACCATCGCTAGTGACTACAAGGAAAATATAAGAGTAAGCAAACTAACACTTGAATTGGTCACCCAGCTGTGTCACCTCACCAGGAATCTTGCTCAAGGAGGCTTTCTCCGCCTTCGACTTCCATACATCCGTGTTACCGCGGAGCACGGGCAACTCACGCTCCAGCTGCTTCACGCGGTCACGCAGTCGCGAAAGCAGCGACAACTCATCTAACCTGGAGCGCAGCCGTGCCAAAGTATCATCAAGAGGCGGCGAGTCCTGAGTTTCCCTCAAAGGATCACTTGATGTACCCTACCACAAGCCAAGATAGAAACAAATAAGACGACCAAATCAACACAAAGACAAAAGATTCAAGTGCATTCAAGACCAGCAAAAGTATCAGCAGATACACTCGCCAGCATGCATGTTCTTAACAAAGGACCTAAACTAGTTAACTATTACACAGTCACTAAGGAGCGATTGGCTTCTTCGACTTTGACGGCTTCGGGGGCTTCATCGAGTCCGTGGCAGTGTCAGATGCCACTGACTTTCCGCCAGCCCCTGATGCCGCAGCCTTTGCCGCCTTCTTGGCGCGTTGCAGCTCCTCAGAATACTTCGCAACCGTGTTTATCAACTGCGGCCTATATTTACCACAGGCAGTCGTGAAAGGAGAAAATACTACCTGCTGGCCATCCGCGCTAACAGGCATCGCCTTCGACACCGTGGAGGATCAATCTCGACTCCGTGGGCCTGCACCATGGCAAGTGACATGGACGCGCCAGCCACGCGGAGTGAGTTCTTGAAGCTAGAAGGAACACCCCCAGCGAGTGACTCCACCAGCTCGTCCACGTTCTCGATTAGCTCAGCCTTGGGCATTAGCTCCTCCCAGAAACGACTGAGAACGCCCTTGGCCTTGGAGAGCATACACTAAACGGCGGCGCTGCGGTCTTCGACTGCCGACAGTGCACCCGCCAGAGCATCATAGCGACGAAGGGCCTATGGGTCGAAGCTCAAATCGCCAGCATCTGTACATAAATCCACACATGGACAAAGCATCAAGCACCGCAAAAATTCGGCGAGAGAAGGATAACGATATCCAAAGCAAAGTACCTGAGAGGACCTTGGCGATCGAGAAAGCTGTTCTTCGAACAACTTCTCCCTGGATGCGAAGGAGGCACGCAGATCCTCTTCGCGCCTTTACGCCTCGTCACGCGTCGTGATTGCCTCATCGCGACCCTTCATAGCCGCGTCGAGGGTTTTCTCCATGGTGGCAGCGTTGCGCGGGAGGGTGTTATGTTCAGCAACAAAACGGAAGGGATTGACTATCAGTCGACCATATAAAAAGGAGAAGAAGAGGACGTGAAAAACACTTACTTTTGACCACGCGATGACGCGTCTCCAGTATTGCATGCTGGCGGCCCATCGCAAGCACTTGCTCCGCCAAGTGAGCGGCTTCCTTCACAAGGAGCTATCGCGCAACGAGGGATCGGCAGAAGCAATAGATAACATCGACTGCAACATTAAAAGAAGAAAATCTACACTTACATGATCCTCCAATGACTTTGAAGTTGTCTGTTGTACCGTCATCCGGGCAACCATTCGATGCTCCCCTTCGTGCGGAGAACTGGAAGAATTGTGCCTAGAGTGGGCCGCCAGTGGAGGGGAAGGAGCGCGCTCGACCTCTTTCTTAGCCCTTGAGGTCACGACTCCTGATTCTTTCAAAAATTGGACATCACCAGAAGATGACGATGCCTCTTAACTACAAAGACAAAATCAACATCAAGAACAAGACAAAATCCAGAGACGAACCAAAAAGGGCAAATCCAGAGAAGAGCAAACAAACTAGAAAACTTACCAATCAAACTTGCCAAAGTCAAAAGTAGGCTCCCCCGACTCTGACGAGGACTTCTTTGGCAGTCACATCTTCTTGCGAGAGGATGGTGCCATGGCGCTCACAGGAATAGTATGGATCTACGACTTTGCACCAACACCTGCATCTTCCGGAGTCGAAGGAGAAGACGCATCGGAATCCTCGTTGCACGAACGCTTGCGAGTATCCGGACTACCGGACTCGGGGGCTTCCTCCTCCACATCAGAGGGGACAGTCGACTCTGACTCGTCCTCTTCCAAGGCTTCACGAGGGATAATCCCCTCAGGTAGAGGGGGCATACAAGGTGACACCGCCCAATCCTGTGTACAGACAAACAAAATTAGCACAAAGATAAGAAACAACAAAGAAGCAATCGACAAACTAAGCTACTACGTAGCACAACTATACCTTAGAGGAGGGTTAGCAGCATCAAACGGAGGAACAACTGGCTCACTGGGGAGCACATCTTTGACGGTGTACTTGGTGACCAGTCGAACCCTTTTGTCCACCTCACTCACGGACATGCCATCGGCAGACACGTGAGTGGGATCGTCAGCGTCAGTCCACTTAAACATGGGGTGGACTCTGGCCTGCAGGGGCAGGACGCGACGGCGTAGCCACGTGCGAATGAGGGCGCAAACCGTCCCTCCACTGGACGCGTGGCAAACATCGTGCTAGACACGTGGAGGAGTGGAAACGCAAACCGTCCCTCCACTACTCCCATTATGCGCGGAAATCCAGGAGGCGCGGTTAAAATAAAGATTACGCACGCCTAGTCAAATCAAAGTCAGAGAGTGGGACCCACTGCTCGTCACGTCCCGTCAAACTCGCTCACACGGGCAACTGAGGTCATGAAATCATCAGCACTGATGTCATCAAAGGTACGCAGTAGAAGACTTCGACTACTTTAGTCCTTGCTCGAGTCTTTGACTCCACCAAGCACTCGGGGGCTACTCCCATAGGGAGCGCTGGTCGCGCACCCTATGATTTTTCTCTTCTTTTTACAGGAACATGGACAATCAAAGGCAAACCCAACCACTCGAAATATGGTTCGACTATGGATATGGGTTACTCCCATAGGGAGCGCCGGAAACAAATTCAACTAAAACAAGCAAACAAAAGATGACAGCAGTCGCAAAAGTTCTTTAGTCCCTGCCTGAGTCTTCGACTCAACCAGGCACTCGGGGGTTACTCCCATAGGGAGCGCTGGTCGCGCATCCTATGATTATTTATACGAAAAACTATGTGTTGATAACATCCACACTCGAAGCTCATGGCGACAGCGCCTCATAATTTTTCCCTACAAAGAGAATGCGTCTCCTGGGTCACCCGAATCGTCTCCCCGATGATAAAATTCAGATGCCGCGCTTACAGCGTGAAGGTAAGACCTGAATAAGGCCTGGCAACGCATTAGCTGCGCACTACCAGAAATGTATCCGTGCCTACAGGTACGATGAACATGCCTTGACGGGCGTGTCGAGTGCTCACACCCATATAACTGGAATTCGACTCTTGTAAGACCTCCGCGGCTTGAGTCGAATTACACCAGCACTTTTCTAGATTCGAGTCCAGGGACTCGAGTTCGAGTAGATTGTGTTGTTTCACCCTAAGGTGGTTAACTGATACCGATACATCGGATAAATCAGGCATGCACATCAACAATCCCTATGACACAAACAAAGCAGTCGAAAATATACTCATTCATGCACTCGAAAGACTTCAAAAAGTTCCCAGTCGAATCTGCGATTCCACTAGACACTCGGGGGCTATTGACATGGATATACCCTATAGGTACTCGAGCTTGGTATATACAGCCTAAATACGTGAAGGCCCACGATGTCGCCAAGGCCCAAATGAAGGACTCGAGTAACCTACGGACTCTCGATTGTTTGAAGAACAAGAAGAAGCTAAAGATAGAAAGTTTGAAGGGGAAAACCCTAACTTGTAACCGACTCGAACCCAAGACCTAGCCTACCATATAAAGTCTAGGAGGGGGCGGCGAGGAGGACACACACAACCCTAGTTTTCCACCACCCTCGCTAGATTGCATCTGCGCACCATTGTAATCTTCGATTCCTTCGATAATTCCATGAGCAGACAAGCAGGAGTAGGGACCTCTGAGGCTGAACACAGGTAAATCTTTGAGTCCCCTATGTGCTTGTTTGCTAGCCGATAGATGTCTCTAGCGCTCCCTCCTTCTACAAAACCCAAGTCCATAACAATGGGCATTGATGAGTTAAACCCTCGTCATCTACAATGAAAAATAATAATATAAAACATGATGCAAATATGCACCCATCAGAGGACAATAGAACTTTGATAAGATTATTGAACCTTAGCTATACGTGCTAAGTTGCGCAACACCGCAAAGTGTCCTAGAGGCAGCCATAATGCTCATGGCTCACGTGCCTCAAAGATTGTGGTCACGGAGGTCTAAGTTCATATTGAATCGCATAGGTTGGGTAATCAATCAAATACTAAGATCTGAGATTAAATAATTATTGTTTGATAATGATAAACGAACTACATGCAAAGAAGCGATGATAGGCCATGACTTCGTCAAATGGCTTGAAGCCATAAAATATATGATAGTTCCATACATGAGAAACCAAGTTACTGAACTTGGAAGACCCTCTGAAAGGTATAAATCCTATCAGTCGCATTTGGATCTATAAAGATACAAGCATGGATGTTTCACATCTATGAAATAGTCAACAAGTTGGTAAAGAGTTTATGACAATGTTCAAGGAGTTGAATACAGCAAGATTCGATCTTTCGTAGCGAAATTTAGTCTGGACGGATTAGTGGAGCAACCACTACATATGTCATTGTTGTATATGCTAGTTGAACAAACAAAACAATGTTCTTCTAAATGAATGGTTACCAAAGACGTATACGTCACATAGTCCGAAGGGTTTTGTTAAATCAAAGGATGTTAAAAAGGAAAGCAAACTTCAATATTTGAAATAAGCATAGCGGAGTTGGAAACTTCACCTTGATGAAAATGTTTAATTTCATCAGAGACGAAGAAGATGCTCGCATTTGCAAGAAATTAAGTGGAAGCACCAAGACATGTTTCTAATACATTGTGTATAAGAGATATTGTTGATTGGAAATAATGTATCTTTTATTGACACAAATTAAGGATTTCATTAAAATTAGATTTAAATGAAAGGTTTGGGAAAAACCAGAGAATATTTGGCATCAAAGCCTATTTGGATAGATTGAGACGTTAATATGGTTATGCCAAATGTACATAGATAAAATATTGAATGAGTTTAATATGGAAATGACGATAAAGGTTCTTGCCACATGGAAAAGGTTGAATCAAGATTCCAGTATATTGATACTTGGTGAGTGAATCAAGATTCAAGTGTTTTGACACTTGGTGAGTAAAATCACATGAATATCTTCATAAAAGAGATTCAAGTGTTTTGGCACTTTGTGAGTAAAATCATATGAATATCTTAATCAATCATACCGTGATATGTACATATCTAGATATGTCCTATGCTCTAACTGTTATGACACAAAAACCAAACAAAAAGGATAAGGAGAGGTTACTACAGAAGCAATAACTTCCAAGACTGAAATAAACAAAAATAAACTGAAAGCAAAAATACAATGGTTGTCTCCCAAAAAGTTCTTTCTTTATATTCATTAAGATAGGCATGATAATTTCAATGATGCTCACATAAGAATATGAATTGAAGTAAAATAGAGCATCAAGAAGAAAATATACACATATTTATGTCTAACCCACTTCCTATGCAAGAGAATTTTGTAAGAAAACAAATTATTGAAACAAGAGGCTACTAGCATAGGAAGGCAAAACAAGTGTAACATAAAGACTTTCAGCATAAAGCAAGGAAACATAATATTATTGAGATGCATAAAAACATTTTCCCCTCTCTCATAATAACTTTCAGCATAGTAGCAATGATCACTTAACGATATAACTATCACATGAACCATAGTAGCAATGATCACTTATTCTGACAAAAAACACAGGGACACTAGCTTTCCTAGTTCCACTAGGATGTGAAACAATATTAGAAGTATCCTTACAAAGGATAATGTGTCCATCTTCTACATTTTTAGTGACAAGGTCTTTCATATTTGCTACTGCAGGTTCAAATCTATTTGTTCATAAGGTTCTATAGCTCTCTTTGTACTTTTGTAACCATACTAGTTATCATAGAATGTTCCTTTACCTTAACAGGTAAAGATATTTTCTCGATGTAAGGTTCAGGTATAATATGATCAGCAGTATAAACTTTAGTATTTCTAGCAGGAACACAATTAACAGTATCTTTATATGGCTCATGATACTTGTTCCATTTCTTTTTAGGAATTTCAATATAAGAGGCAAAGGCCTTAAAACAATTTGCAATACTTTGAGAATGAAGACCATAAGAAACACTAATATTATGAAAGTCATCAGTTCCCATAAAAGATTTAATGCATTCATAATCATAATTTATACCTGACTTTCTTCCTTTATCATTCTCCCATGCTTCAGCATTGTCTTGAATACGGTTTAGAAGATCCCATTTCTCTTCTTATTTCATACGTGTAAATGATCCAGCACAAGAAGCATCCAATAAATCCTTATCATCAAGAGAAGGCCTTGTATAAAAGTTATTGACAATAATATTATTAGGGAGCTCGTGAATAGGACATCTGAGCATTAGTAACTTCAATCTCCCCCAAGCTTGGGTGGTACTCTCTCTATCACGAGGCCAAAAGTTATATATTTGATTCTGAACTTTATGAATCTCACTAGGAGGGTAAAATTTGGAATAAAAGAGAGGTACAATTTCCTCCCATTCAAGAGATTGGCCATTCTTTAGCAGATTATACCATTCCTCAGCTCTTCCTTTCAATGATACAGAGAATAACTTTTCTTAACTTGATCTGTTGTAATACCTGCACACTTGAACAATCCACATAATTCATATATAAAAAGCAAATGATCACTGGGATGGACAGTTTCATCTCCAAAGTAGTAGTTATCCATAACACGATCAACAATTTTTGTAGGTATTTTAAAAGGATCAATTTCAGCAGGTGGTGGTTCATATACTACCTTAGTAGTGGTAGTAGCATTCAGAAATAAGAAACTAAGTGAATTATCCATATTGAAAATAAAGTAACAAACACAAATAAATAATACTAACAGTAGAAGTTTGCTTTACCAATTCCACTCTTCAATAGCGCTTCACTCTGCGACAACGGAGCCAGAAAATAGTCTTGATGACCCACAAGTATAGGGGTGTATCGTAGTACTTTCGATAAATAAGAGTGTCGAACCCAACGAGGAGCAGAAGGTGTTGACAAGTGGTTTGGATCAGGAATTCTCTGTAAATACTTAGCAAACAGATTTTTAGGTTTTTTTTGATAGTGCACATAAATAAAGTGCGAGTAAATAAAAGACAATAATAATAATTGCAGGAAGTGGCCCAATCCTTTCTTTAGCAAAGGACAAGCCTGTTGTATTACTTAAGATGACCAAACGTTCTCGAGGACACATGGGAATATTGTCAAGTGCTTTTGCTTCATATAGTTGATTAATCTTCTCTGGTTGGATAAGTGTTGTGTGGGTGAACCTATGCTAATGTACAGACCTTACTAGGACTAATACATACTTTTGATTATACCCCTTGCAAGCATCCGCAACTACAAGAAAGTAATTAAGATAAAAACCTAACCACAACCTTAAACTATGAGATCCTACACTCCCTTATGCAAAGGTTTCCTAATGGGGGTTTAGGTTTCTGTCACTGTGGCAACCCCACGATTAGTAGCCAAATACACAATGCATTCCCCTAGGCCCATAAAGGTGAAGTATCATGTAGTCGATGTTCACATGACACCACTAGAAGAATAGCACAACAACTTAAATATCAAACCATTAAATCATTCTCAACACAATTCCACTACTAACAATATGACTTCTCCCATGTCCTGAAGAACTAAACGAACTACTCACGAGACATCATATGGATCAAGATCAGAGATGAAATAATGATAAGTAACAATCTGAACATGAACAATAATTCAATGGTTCCACTCAATAGCATCAACTACAACAAATAATCAACACCGGGAAAGTTTCCCCTAAGAACTATGCAAGATTCAACCCAATTGTTACAGCGGTACGGAGTGGTGGTGATGGTGCTGGTGGAGTTGATGGTGCAGATGATGATGATGATGATGATGATCTTGATGAAGTCTAGCTTGATGATGGTGTTGATGGTGATGATCTCCCCTCTCCAGGAAGGAATTTCCCGGGCAGATTTCTGCCTGCCGGAGAGCTCTTTCTCTCTCTGTAGTTTCCGCCCTGCAGAGGCAGCAAAATCTTTCTGTGGTTGCCCCCCGAGTCTTAGGGTTTCGAGGGGATTATATACGCCAAAGGGCGATGATAGAGGTGTGCCAGGGTGGCCACACCACCTGGTGGCGCGGCCCAGGGGGCCCGCACTAGGGGGTGGTGTGGGCCCCATATGGCCCATCTCCACTTCCCCTTCTGGCATTCTTCATCTTCTGGAAAAATAGGAATTTCCATATATTTTCTGGAATTTTTTGATCTTTGCAAATATTGCATATGGACAGTGCTTTTTCCATCAGAATCCTCAATCCGGTGGTTCATCCTCCAAAAGTCATCAATCATGCAAAAATAGATGAAATAACATAAGTATCATCTCTTAATATGAAATATATCAATGACTAATAGTAAATTATGATATAAAATAGTGATGCAAAATGGACGTATCCGAGCACCAAGACATGTTTCTAATACATTGTGTATAAGAGATATTGTTGATTGGAAATAATGTATCTTTAACTGACACAAATTAAGGTTTTCATTAAAATTAGATTTAAATGAAAGGTTTGGGAAAAACCAGAGAATATTTGGCATCAAAGTCTATTTGGATGGATTGAGACGTTAATATGGTTATGCCAAATGTACATAGATGAAATACTGAATGAGTTTAATATGGAAACGATGATACAGGTTCTTGCCACATGGAAAAGGTTGAATCAAGATTCAAGTATATTGATACTTGGTGAGTGAACCAAGATTCAAGTGTTTTGACACTTGGTGAGTAAAATCACATGAATATCTTGATAAAAGAGATTCAAGTGTTTTGGCACTTTGTGAGTAAAATCATATGAATATCTTAATCAATCATATTGTGATATGTACATATCCAGATATGTCCTATGCTCTAAATGTTATGAGTATACACCAGGGTGACTCATAAGATGATCATTGGATGATAGTAAGGATATTCTTATGATCTTTGGAAGAACTAAGAATATATATTTTATATGTAGAAGTGACAAATAGTTCATTGTAAAGTGTTACATTGGAGAATTGCATTGCAGCTCCTGGGCGCCACACCCACTGATGTCCCTCATTGACATTCGTCTCCAGGTCCACTGTAAGAACCTATATTACATCTCATATCTAACATATGCTCTATTAAATCTGCGTCATATCTCATTGTAGCTCGGTACTCCCTGGCCCACAAATATGAATGCTCTATACCAAGCTTGGGCACCAAAGTCAATCCACCCGTTGGAGGTAGTTGTACTTGCCCGCAACCTCACCACACTATTTTCTTCCTTGTTGCTGCTCCACATAAGTTCATCTAGTTCTTAATTGCTTTCTGCTAAAAAAAAGTTCTTAATTGCTTCACCTCCTCGCTTCCTAGACAATACCTTGCTTCCTGGACAACAGTGTCAAGGCACACAGTCTTGCTTCTGTAGGTGACCGGTCTTTGCACAGGTTCATCTTGGCCGAAGAAACAATTTGCCACTCTGATAGCAAAAGATGCATAAATCCAAGGTTCAGATTGTGAGGAAAACACCAGATCAAATTATCAGAGAACTCCATATTACCAAATGGTACCTAAGAGACTATGCATTCAATTGCGCTGTGTAAAACTGACCAAATTGGAGAAGTATGGAAATTATTAGATCTCTAGACTGTTAGAAGATCCAACTTTTTTGTTTTATGGAGCATAGAAGCAATGGTAGATGGGGTTATTTATTTCTATATTCAATTGGAGCTTCATGTTCTGACATGTTCGTCTCATATGGTCATAATTTATTAGGTCAGCTTTTAATTCTATGGGGTTCGTGGCAGTGATATCGATCAGCTACATGTACTTGTATGCTCTGTATTTAGATAACTAGTATTTTCTCACAATTTTGCCTTACTTAGTATGGTTCCATCTCAACGCAAACCTAAGCGATGGATCTATGGGGGTGTGTAGAACCCATGAGCCAAAAGTCTGGGATAGTTACATTGATGCTAGAAAGATAGTTCATTCTAAAGTGTTACATTGGCACTATACAAATGGTTCATTGTAAAATGTTACATTGGAACTAAACACATAGTTCATTATAAGTTGTTACATTGCCACTAGTATTGCCACAAGATACAAATTAAGTTTATCTCAATTTAGGCTATAGGTTAAGGGTGGCACAATATAATGGAAGAAAGTTCCATGATAGTTTTGGATGAGTTCCAAAAGTTAAGTATTGTGATGGATACTACAATGAAAGGCTAAGTATACTTCTATAGTAGCAAAGTAACTAGGTGGGTTCTCCATGGGCTAGTAATATGAAGATCTATTGTATGACAATAGTATCAACATGTTTTAAACCTTAAGGAACTAAGGTCTCACCAAACGACCAAATTTATACAAATGCCATCTCATTTGAGAATGAGTGATGCGAGAGGCAAAGACATGCAAATACACACGGATCTAAAAGCATCAGATTGGGAGATTATGTTTGCCACTAGGAAACGCGTATATACAACACTAGAAAGCCAGGGGTGTTGAATGCCCAAGTTTTTCAAACTAGATTATTGACTCTAGTGCAAATGGGGGTCTGAAAGGAATATGCCCGAGAAGCAATAATAAAATGGTTAGTATATTATATTCCATGTTTATGATAAATGTTTATTTCTCATGCTATAATTGTGTTAAACGGAAACATTAATACATGTGTGTTTAATAAACAAAAAAAAGGTTCCCGATGATGCCTCTCATTACACTAGCTTGTTGATTAACAGATGATCAAGGTTTCCTGATCATGACATTGAATGTTGTTAATAACAAGGTCACAACATTGATTGAATGATGTGATGAACATACTCCCAAAGTATAGTAACACGATCATGCCATTATGTTTACACTACTATAACGGCATTCAAAGTAACCATTATCCTTAGACCATGAGATCACGTCAATCACTGACTCTAGAAGAGTACTTTGATTACATCAAACATCACACCGTAACAGGGTGATTATAAAGGTGTTGCCAGGTACTTGGAAAGTGTTAGTTGAGGCTCGTGGATCAAGAGTGGGATTTATCCATCTTGATGAAGAAGAGATATACTTAGAGCCCTCTCAGTGGTATCACATTGACATAGCTTTCAAGCAAATGATAATGATCACTAAGAATGTTATATCATGGGTGAAAGAGCATGTGGGCCCCCATGTGTGGTTTTGGTAATTAATGACAATCTTTATGGACTAATATGTTTGTTAAGTTGTACTTGTAGGAATTGTCCAATGGCATCGCTTGGAGTATGTGTTGTCTCCAAGGTGGAAGATATGAAGAAGAAGATGCGTTGTGCAAGCTCAAAAGGCGTCATCCCTAGAAGATCTCATGTTTGATGCTTGCCATGCTCGGTGATTAAGGATCGATGAAGACAAGGTCAAAGTATCCTCAAGGCAAAGGTATCCTTGATAGTTTTTCCCTTTTTCCAGTCTCGTGTTGGTACTTGAGATACCGGTTTTAGGATAGATAGCCATACTATCAAGAGGGGCTCTCGAGTGAGTAACTTGATCATATCGTTCGGAGAGAGATCAAACCTTTGCATACTTGCATCATCGTATTTGGTTGTTTATTTTTCTTATCCATGTGAGGATATAGAGCTTGTGGTAATCTTCATAACAAGCTCTTGTTCATCAAAATCGGATCTCCATTTTATATCTTCTTGCGATTTTGATCTTGGCGGTTTTTTGGTTTCTCACCAAGTGAGGTATCTCACATTATAATACTTGACACATTCTCACTTGGTGATAACCAATATTTTCACTTGTTATTGGGTTGCTCTTGTCGCCCTCTTTCCAATGCAATTGAATTCAGGTCAATCAGAGTTACCAATCAAAAGTTATCGCAGTTTGTATTTGCCTTTTGATTTAAAAAGAAAAAAAGGGGATCGGTTTTTTCTGGGCCAGGCGGTACTACCGCATGTAGTACTGGCCACACCTGAGCCACACGTCCCATCTCCTCTGGTTGATCCGGTAGCGGGATCTGTTGGGATCACAGCATAGAAAACAAAAAAAATCCTATGATGAGAACTATACGCCAAGATCTATCTACTAGATACAAAGCAACGGGTGGATATACATCCATAGAGAACTTACCCTCGAAGACAACAGAGTTTTGTTAACGAGTTGGAACTCGTGGATGATGTAGTCATACGCTTGTCGATCTCAAGATCGTGTGGAAGTCCTAGCGCTACAAATCAGCAGCGCATCCATCCTCGCACACACGTTCAAGCCACCGGACAACCTCCACCTCCTCGCTCCAGCGAATCAGCGAAAGCAGCAACTCCTTCCAGACGCAAGGCCACCGGGAACATGTATCTCGCTAATCCGAGACCATGGGGGAATATATCTAGAGGGGGAGAGATATGGGGGCCTTTTATAGGAGAGGGGGGCTCCTCCCCTCCCATGGCCGGCGGCCAAGGGGGTGCCACCTCTTCCTCATTCATGTGGTGGAAGCTCCACTCACATCAATTCAAGCTCCACCCAAAGTTCCACTCACATGCATTAAATTTCCACCAAATTTAATGCAACTCTCATTTAATAAAACTCTTTTATTTATTTTATTCATAATTATGTTAATTACTTTAATTAACAAACATTCACATAAAACGCCTTGCAACATTTCAATATCACATGCATAACTAGTTTCTGCAATTTCACCCGAAACAATTCCGGTTTCCATCGAAATAATTCCAGCGCTTTGCAACTATTTTGTCTGAAACATATGTGCTCCAAAATGGTGTTCGGCAACCCTTAACTGTGTCACCCTATGGTTCGCAAATAATGCAGACATGATTGAGACCCCTCTCAAATCAATAATCAGAAGCGGGACTTGGAGATCCATACTCCTGCACATTCAACAATGACTTCTGTGATCGTGAGAACCTTTAACGCTAGTAACTTAATCCCTTTATCTCATGATATAATACATGTCCGAGATTCGATCATTGGTATCCAAATACCTAGTTTGATCTCAATTCGACATGCACTCTTTTCTTGTTCGTGATATAACATTCTAGTGATCACATCACTTGCTTGCAAGCTATCTTAATATGATATCACCGAGAGGGCCCAGAGTATATCTATCCATCATCGGGATTGACAAATTCCACTCTTGATCCATGAGCCTCAACATAATACCTTCGTAGCACTGAACCCACCTTTATAGTCACCATGTTACGATGTGACGTTTGATGTTATCAAGATACTCTTCTGGTGTTAGCAATTAACATGATCTCATGGTATAAGGACTAGGAATACTTCGTATGATGTTATAGCAATATAAACATAATGACTTTGACCGTAATTATATACTTCGGATGAATGTTCATCACATCATTTCACAAATTTTGTGACCTCGTTATTAACAACATCCAATGTCCATGATCAGGAAACTTTGATCATCTTGTTAATCAATGAGCTAGTCTATAAGAGAGGCATAACTAGGAACATTTTTGTTTATTAAACACACATGTATTGACGTTTCCTATCAATACAATTATAGCATGCAAAATAAACATCTAGCATATACAAGGAATACATAATAACAACTTTATTATTACCTCTCGGGGCATATTTCTTTTAGTCTCCCACTTACACTAGAGACAATAATCTAGTTCACATAGTGATAAATCTAACACCCATGGAGTTCTGGTGTTGATCATGTTTTTCCCTAGGGAGAACTTTAGTCAATGGATCTGCTACATTTAGGTCTGTGTGTACTTTACAAATCTTTATATCTCCATCCTTGACATGCTAGCGGATGGAGTGAAACCACGCTTAATATGCTTGGAATTCTTGTGAGACCTTGGTTCCTTGGTGTTGGCCATGGATCCATTGTTGTCACAATAGATCACCATTGGGTCCAATGCACTAGGAACCACACCTAGTTCCATTATGAACTCCTTCATCCAAACCGATTCTCGCGACTTCAAGCAACAACATATTCACTCAAGTCGTTGATCCAGCCACCACAGGTTGTTTGGAACTCCTCCAACTAACTGCTACTCCGTTCAAGAGAAATACATATCCGGATTGAGACTTAGAGTCGATCGATGTCAAAGCTAGCATCGACATAACACTTAGCGACTAGCTCTTCTTCACCTCTGTATACAAGAAACATATCCTTAGTTCTTCTTAAGTACTTAAGGATATTCTTGACTGCTATCCAGTGTTCCGAACCTGGATTAGATTGGTACCTACTAGTCAAACTAATAACATGTGCCACATCCGGTCTTGTACATAGCATGGCGTACATTATATAGCCTATGGCTGAGGCATAGGGGATCTTATCCATTATCTCTCTTTCTTCCGTCGTAGCCAGACTTTGAGTCTTACTCAATGTCTTGCCTTGCAACATAGGTAAGAACCCCTTCTTACTTCCGTCCATATTAAACTTCTTTAATATCTTATCAAGGTATGCACTTTGCGATAGTCCAATTAGGCCCCTTGATCTATCTCTATAGATTTTAATGCCTAATATATATGAAGCTTCACCAAGGTCTTTCATCGAAAATTTGTTGTTTAGATAACTTTTAACACTATTTAAAAGATCTATATCATTTCCAATCAATAATATGTCATCCACATATAATATCAGAAATGCCACATTGCTCCCACTCTCTTTCTTGTAAATACAAGCCTCTCCATAAGTTTGGACAAATCCAAACTCTTTGATCACCTCATCAAAGCAGAGATTCCAACTACGGGATGCTTGCTTTAGTCCATAGATGGATCACTGAAGCTTGCATACCTTATCAACATCCTTAGGATCGACAAAACCCTTAGGTTGTATCATATACAACTCTTCTTCAATATTACCATTGAGGAACGCGGTTTTGACATCCATCTGCCATATTTCATAATCGAAATATGCAGCAATTGCTAACATAATCCTAACCGACTTTAGCATCACTACGGGAGAGAATGTCTCATCGTAGTCAACTCCTTGAATTTGTCGAAACCCTTTTGCGAAAAGTCGAGCTTTATAGATGGTCACATTACCATCAGCATCAGTTTTTCTTTTGAAAATCCATTTATTCTCAACGGCCTTTAGAGCGTGAGGTAAGTCCACCAAGCTCCAAACCTGGTTTTCGTACATGGATTCCATCTTGGATTTCATGGCTTCTAGCCATTTGTTGGAATCCGGGCTCATTATCGCTTTTGCATACATCGCAGGGTCATCTATTTCATCAATCATGAAATTCATAACAGGATTGTCGTACAGTTCAGGAGCTCCACGTGTCCTGCTTGACCTGCAAGGTTTGGTAGTGTCCTCTTTCGGAGTTTCATGATCATTATCATTAGCTCTCTCTTCATTAGGTGAAGTCAACTCCGAAACAACTTCTGGTGCTGCACTACTCGCCATTTCATGAAGAGAAGGTTCAATAACCTCTTCAAGTTCTACCTTCCAACTACTCACACCTTTCGCGAGAAACTCCTTCTCAAGAAAGGATCCATTCTTGGCAACAAAGACCTTGCCCTCGGATCTGTGATAGAAGGTATACCCAATTGTTTCCTTAGGGTATCCTATGAAGATGCATTTTTCCGCTTTGGGTTCGAGTTTATCCGTCTAAAGTTTCTTCACATAAACATCACATCCCCAAACTTTAAGAAATGACAGCTTAGGTTTGTTTCCAAATCATAATTCATACGGTGTCATTTCAACGGATTTAGATGGTGCCCGATTTAAAGTGAATGCAGCGGTTTCTAGTGCATAACCCCAAAATGACAGTGGCAAGTCAGTTAGAGACATCATAGATCGAACCATATCCAATAAAGTACGATTACGACGTTCCGACACACCATCAAGTTATGGTGTTCTGGCATGCGTGAGTTGTGAAACTATTCCGTAGTCTTTCATATGTGTGCTAAACTCGTAGCTAAGATACTCTCCTCCACGGTCGGACCGCAGAAAATTTGATTTTTCTGTTACGATGATTTTCCACTTCATTCTTAAATTCCTTGAACTTTTCAAAGGTTTCAGACTTACGTTTC
Organism: Avena insularis; assembly: GCA_023614405.1. Taxonomy (NCBI): domain Eukaryota; kingdom Viridiplantae; phylum Streptophyta; class Magnoliopsida; order Poales; family Poaceae; genus Avena; species Avena insularis. Next base: position 72,112 of record JAJUPC010000510.1, on the reverse strand, counting down.
ATCAAATAGATATACCCGTATCTACTCAAATCATCTGTGAAAGTAACAAAATAACGATATCCACCTCACGCCGACACACTCATTAGTCCACACACACATCAGTATGTATGATTTCCAGTAAATTTGTCGCCCGTTCCATTGAACCGGAAAACAGCGTTCTAGTCATCTTGCCCATAAGGCATGGCTCACATGTATCAAATGATTCAAAATCAAGTGATTCCAAGAGTCCATCGAATGGAGTTTCTTCATGTTTAACGCCAATATGACCTGAGCGATAGTGCCACATATATGCAGATATATCATTATCAAGTTTAATCCTTTTAGCATCAACATTATGAATATGCGTAATACTACTATCGAGATCCATGAAATAAAACATTCAACAGGTGCATGACCATAAAAGATATCATTCATATAAATCGAACAACCATTGTTTTCAGATTTAAAGGAATAACCACTTCGCATCAAACACGATCCGGATACAATGTTCATGCTTAGTGCAGGCACCAAATAACAATTATTTGGATTTATAACTAATCTCAACGGCATATGGAGAGGCAGCGTTTCAACAGCGATCACATCAACTCTTGATCCATTGCCGACCCGCATCGTGACCTCATCCCTTGCTAGCTGTCGCTTGGTTCGCAGCCCCTGAATCGAGTTACATATATTAGGCCCGACCTGTTTGAAATACCAGGTGCTACTACAGTACTAGTCAAGTACACATCAATAACATGTATATCACATATACCTTTGTTTGCCTTATCGGCCTTCTTGTCCGCCAAAATACTTTGGGCGATTCTCTTCAATGGCGGCCCTTGCAATAGTAGCACTCGGTATCAGACTTAGGGCCAGCTCGGGATTTCTTTCCAGGTGCGACAACAGATTTGCCGTCCTTCTTTCCCTTCTGCTTGCCTTTCTTGTCCTTCTTGAAACCGGTGGTCTTATTGATCATCAACACTTGATGTTCTTTCCTAATCTCCACTTCTGTAGTCTTAAGCATTGACAGAAGCTCGAGAAGAGACTTCTTCATGCCCTGCATGTTATAGTTCATCATAAAGCTCTTGTAGCTAGGTAGCAGAGATTGGAGAACACGATGTATGCCTAAGTCAATGGGAATCGATATTCCCAAGGACACAAGCTTATCAGCGTACCCAAACATTTTGAGTACGTGCTCACTAACGGAGTTGTTCTCCTCCATCATGCAGTTAAAGAACTTTTTAGAAGCATTATAACTCTCTACGGCAGCATGGGTATCGAAAATCATTTTCGGTTCTCCCATGGTATCAAAAGCATTGCCATTTTCGAAACGCTTTTGAAGTTCAGGCTCTAGCCCATACAATATGCCGCAATGAACTAAGTTGTGGTCCTCCTGACGAGTTATATAGACATTATTTTCCTTGTCAGGGGCATCAGGAGTGGGGGCCTAGCGGCGCCTCTAGGACATATTGCTTTTGTGCAGCAGTGAGGAGAATCCTCAAATTCATAGCCCAGTTGGTGAAGTTGCTACCATTTGCAGCAAGTTTCTCTTTCTCCATGAACACATTGAAATTAAAAGCAGGTGGTGCCATCTACAATAGAATTTGTAAAGTTTATTTAGACTAAGTTTATGATAGATTGAGTTCAACTAATCCAAATTACTAATGAACTCCCACTCAAAAACGACATCCCTCGTGTCTTTTTGGTGATTACATGAACCAAATCCACTACACCAAGTCCGATCATCACGTGAGTCAATGTAGCTTCAAAGGCGAGCATCTATATGGGCATCATATCAACTATATGACTCATGCTTAACCTTTTGGTCCGTGTTCCGAGGCCATGTCTATACATGCTAGGCTCGCCAAGTAAGAACCTTAGTATTCGCGTGTGTAAAACTGTCTTACACCCGTTGTATGAAAGCGTAGAGTCGAGTACACCCGATCATCACGTGATGTCTCGAAACACGATCCATAGAACAGTGCATACTTAAGGAAGAACACATTTTTATCTTGATATTTAAATGAGGGATCATCTTACAATGCTACTAAAAGCGCCAAACTAGCAATATAAGATGCAAACATCTAATGTGTAAAGTGAGATGATATGGTCCATGCATTTGATCTCTATCATATGCATCGTGGTATGATCTCTATTATTCCTTTGTGTGTAAGGCCAAGGTCTATGGAACTTATACATTAAGTGTGTTGTAAGAGTATCTATCATACATCTACTTACAACATTACCATATCAAGACACTAGCCCAGCAATGATCTAAACTAGATGCCTCTAATTTATCCATTGTAAGTTTTACGTGGCTTAGGGCTTTCGGAGATAGAACCAATCTTACCTATGAACATAGAACCACAACAAGGATAATCAAGTTATTAGCAACTAGTTGTAAATCAGATATTGACTATAGTAGGAGAGACGGACACCTGCCAGCCACTTATGCAAATCTAGTTGCGTGTCAGTCGCGGAACCGGTCTCATGTGCGATGACATGTAAGGTTGGTCTGGGCCGCTTCATCCCACTATTCCACCAATATCCAAAATACATGAAAGAAGCAATAACATGATCACCATCGCCCACATATAAACATATGTGTACTACCCGTGCAAAGCAACTACGCATAGATCAGGCTCTGATACCACTGTTGGGATCGCAACATAGCAAACAAAAATTTTCCTACGATGAGAACTATACGCCAAGATCTATCTACTAGATAAAAAGCAATGGGTGGATATACATCCATAGAGAACTTACCCTCGAAGACAATAGAGTTTTGTTAACGAGTTGGAACTCGTGGATGATGTAGTCGTACGCTTGCCGATCTCAAGATTGTGTGGAAGTCCTAGCGCCGCAAATCAGCAGCGCATCCGTCCTCGCACACACGTTCAAGCCACCAAACAACCTCTATCTCCTCGCTCCAGCGAATCAGCGGAAGCAGCAACTCCTTCCAGACGCAAGGCCACGTGGAACATGTATCTCGCTAATCCGAGACCATGGGGGAATATATCTAGAGGGGGAGAGAGATCCTTCACGAGGAGGTGTGCTTTGTGAGGAAGGAGAGGGGGGCCTTTTATAGGAGAGGGGGGATCTTCCCCTCCCATGGCCGGCGGCCAAGGGGGTGCCCCCACCTCTTCCTCATTCATGTGGTGGAAGCTCCACTCGCATCAATTCAAGTTCCACTCACATGCATTAAATTTCCACCAAATTTAATGCAACTCTCATTTAATAAAACTCTTTTATTTATTTTATTAAGAATTTTGTTAATTACTTTAATTAACAAACATTCACATAAAATCCCTTGCAACATTTCAATATCACATGCAGCACCAATTTCTGCAATTTCACCCAAAACAATTCCGGTTTCCATCGAAATAATTCCAGCGCTTTGCAACTCTTTCGTCTGAAACATATGTACTCCAAAATGGTGTTTGGCAACCCTTAAGTGTGTCTGAGACCCTTCTCAAATCAATAATTAGAAGCGGGACCTGGAGATCATACTGACTCCTGCACATTCAACGATGACTTCTATGATCGTGAGAACCTTTAACGCTAGTAACTTAATCCCTTTCTCATGATATAATACATGTCCGAGATTCGATCATTGGTATCAATATACCTAGTTTGATCTCGTTACCGACATGCACTCTTTTCTTGTTCCCGTGATATAACATTATAGTGATCACATCACTTGCTTGCAAGCTATATTAATGTGATATCACCGAGAGGGCCCAGAGTATATCTATCTGTCATCGGGATTGACAAATTCTACTCTTGATCCATGAGCCTCAACATAACACCTTCGTAGCACTGAACCCACCTTTATAGTTAACCTATTACGGTGTGACGTTTGATGTTATCAAGATACTCTTCCGGTGTTAGCAATTAACATGATCTCATGGTCTAAGGACTAAGAATACTTTGTATGATGTTATAGCAATATAAACATAATGAATTTGATCGTAATGCTATACTTCGGATGAATGTTCATCACATCATTTCACAAATGTTGTGACCTCGTTATTAACAACATCCAATGTCCATGATCAGGAAACTTTGATCATCTTGTTATTCAACGAGCTAGTCTATAAGAGAGGCATAACAAGGAACCTTTTTGTTTATTAAACACACATGTATTGACGTTTCCTATCAAAACATATATAGCATGCAAAATAAACATCTATCATATACAAGGAATACATAATAAACAACTTTATTATTGCCTCTCAGGGCATATTTCCTTTAGGATCTGGCACTACCCCAACCCGAGTACCGCCGGGTGGGGCTGGTACCTGAGCAACCCAATGACCAGCATCTCCCACTCCTCCTCTCGTCAGCGCTCACTTTGCACCGGGCTGAGTCTCGCGCCGCCCCTCTCCCCGGCTACCTCTGCCTCGCTCTGAACCAGCTCATTGGCACATGGCAGACCAGCTCACCTCAAGGTTCGCCGCTCACAGAGCCACCGCTCGCCTCGCTGGTCGCGCTGCCACCCGATCCCCTCTCACTCGCCCGTACTTTCCTCGCTCGCTCCTAGGCGCCCGCTAGCCCCGATCCCCTTCCGCGTCTTGCTTTTGTTGGTCGCCAGCTCGTGGGTGGTAGTACCACTGTGGGCTGGTACTACCGGCCCAGGCAGACGTTTTTGCCTCCCAACGGGCAGGAAACGTTGGGCCCTATTTAAAGCTTCTTTCCCTCACCTTTTTGACGAGTTCTTCCTCTATTCTTTCTTAAGGCTTTTGCCTCTTTAACTCAATCTCTTAACTTGATTTCTCCTCTCCCCTCCAATGATTCTTGCCCATATTTGAGAGGAAGGTAGAGGAGATCTAGATCCACATCTTGACCAAACCAATTCACCTCTTTGAGACTGAATCTTTGGGATCTAGATCTTTGGGGATTTTTGTGTTTCCCTTTTGTGTTCTTCCTCTCTTGTTCCCCCAATTGCTTTAGTAGCCTTGTTGGAACTTGAGAGTGAAGATTTGGAGCATCTTTGTGGTGTTCTTGCCATTTTCATTAGGTTCATCGATTTGTGTTCTCTCCGGAGGATTTGTTCGGTGATACTCATTGAAGCTTGTCCCTCTTGGGTTCTTGGAACCCTAGACAGTTATGTGGCCTTTGTGGTGTGTTCTTGGGGTCTTCAATTAAGTTGTAAACCTCCCCCAAGATTGAGGCCTTGGTGGCGATTATTGGGATCCTCCAATTAAGTTGTGGAGATAACCCTAATCTTGTATGGGTTCGGTGACCACCCTCAAGTGTCCCATAGTGGAACGGGTGCTTGTCCGCGTGGTGGGTGCTCGGGAGAATAGAGTTAGGCCTTTGTGGCATTGGTGTTCTTAGTACCGCCCACCCCTCCAACGAGACGTACTCCCTTGTTGCGAGGAACTCAGTAAAACATCGTCGTCCCTACGTGCCTCGGTTATCTCTATACCCGAGCTCTTTACTTATGCACTTTACATTGTGATAGCCATCGTGCTTGAAGTAATCTATATTGTTATCATATTGTTGCTTGTCTTTCTTAGCATAAGTTGTCAGTGCACATAGGTGAACCTTAGTATATCTAGGCTTTGTGCTTAACAAAAGAAAACGCTAGTTTTATACCGCCATTGTTAAGCCCATCTCGTAGAAGTTTTAAATCGCCCATTCACCCCCTCTAGGCGACATCCGTGATCTTTCAACGGGAACAAGAAAAGAGTACTTTTTAGTAATGGGATCGAACTAAGTATGAATGATACCGAATGATCGGATCCCGGACAAGTAAAATATTGCGAGACAAAAGGAATTGGTTATTGTGAATAAAAGGTCACATGATCACTAAGTCATCACATGAACTGGTGGGAATCATTATGGATATCCAGGTCCCGCTAATGATTATTGATCGGAGAATGTCTCGATCATGTCCACACAGTTCGCGACCCGTAGGGAGACACACTTAAGGGTAGCCGACACATTTGAGTGGAGAGAGAACTCCGGAGAAAATACTGGACAACATAGGAAATATTCTGATGAAAACTACCGGAATAGTTTCGGTATATCGGAATATTATTGTGGATTGGATTATCAGTGTGTTCATTAAATTGAGTGACATTAAACCAAGTAAATTAAAGTGCTTTAATAGAAAGACCTTTAATTTTTGAGTAGAAATTAAATGGAAGATGAGTGGAGCTAAATTTATGTGAGTGGAGTGTACACCCACATAATTGCGGGAGAGGTGGGGGCAGCACCATGGCTGTGCGCCATGCCTCCTTGGGCTGCCCCTCCTCACCTATAAAGGCCCCCTCCTCCTCTTCTCATCTCACCCATTCACCCTTCCTCTCATATGCCCTTTGGTTGACATCTTCCTCCCCCTTCTAGCCTTGTCCATTGACACGAGCATGGTGCTTAGACGAAGCCCTGCTCAAGATATTCTCCACCACCATCACCACTATGTCGTAGTGTTGGCGGATTTCCCGAGGATCCACTACTTCCGCTGCCGAGCTGGATCGAGGGAGGGAAGTCGTCGACACACCATATGTGTGACCGATTACAGAGGTGCTGCACATGTGGTACTGTCATCGCGTCCTTGAGGACGGTCGTGTACACTCTACAACATCTACGTTTGTTTGCGGGAACGTTATCCCGCATTACGGTCTTCGAGGGTGAGTCCATCTGAAACGGTTACATGTATATCCTAGATATAATCTTGGTGGTTGCAACCGTAGGAATTTTTTGTTTTCCATGCAATGAACCCCGTTCGTGTGAGGTGTTGGCACGAAGGAACATTTATCCCCGCCCTCTCCACTTTCCCCCACGCTGCCGCCACGGATTTCGCTGGCCCTCCCTCACCGCACAGCCCCGCCCTCTCCGCCATGGCCACTCCAAACCCGCCGATGGTCACCGTGCAAGCTTCACCAGTCGAATCGGCCCCACAAACGGCTCCCTGATCTCGATCTACTACCGCCTCCAGCACCTAGGTTGCCGGTGTTTCCATCGCCTAGCATGATGTCGTCCCTCCGACCAGCAAGCGCAAGCGGATGGGGACACACATGGTCGACAGTGCTACTTCCAATGCGAGTGCACCGTCGGCAGGAGGTGCAGGCAAGGCACAAGTCAAGGTGTTCGTCGTGAAGAAGAAGGGTCTTCCACTGGCGAGGAAGCCGATCAACAAGAAGTCGAGGAATAAGGCGTCCTTGGCAGCAATCACGGTGACGATGGGCCTCTGCCGGCGCCAACACGCACAAGGCATTCGACCACGGTCCTGCAAGGTACACAAATTTGTTCTTTGGCGCACACATAGCAAGGACGATGTGCATATATTAATTGGGTGTGTGCGTACTACAGTGATGCCCATGATTATTCGTTTATGCGCATGCTCAATGACGCCTCCATCGATCTTGGCACCGAGCCACTTGGAGACTATGAATGTGCTTATTATTATCATTATCCCATATGTATGCATAGATGCAGGTGAAACATTAATCCTGGCCTATCTCCATCCATTGATTCAACCCGATAACAAAGCAAACTAGAAAGATCTGGTAAATGAAGATTGAAGCAAACTAGCAAGTCTTGAAGACGCTCCTTAACATACCGCAATTGTTTCCCAAGGTTCAATAAACCTAGTCCTTCTAAGGAAAAAGACACCATACTGCATATGTAAATCTGGATCGAAGGTATCAGGCGACCTCTTCGTAAGCTCGCACCTAGGGAGACCTTAGATTTCGCGCAACACCGCCTCACTGCAGAGACCAATGAGAAAGGTGTTTCCTCCGTGGCCCTATTCAGGGTGGTTCGGATTGACCATAGAATATTCGGGATCGCTCAATCATTTTTCAAATTTGAACTTTTTTTAATAAATTCAAATTCTAAAAATTTCAAAAGAATATTTTTTTTGATTTTTTTGAATATAAACATTTTAATTAATATATTTTTAAATCTAAACATTTTTTTAGATATGAACATCTTTTAAAATAAAAAAGAAAGAAGTACATAAGGAGAAGCTACCTTGGGCGGCCCAGCAGGAGCCCCACGCGGGCATCGACACGGGATGGGACGCCTGAAGCATCCTATAGGAGCTCCCAGTTTTCTACTACAACGACCTTGCATAGACTACATAAGGCTGACTCTTGTGTTTGTGCTATATGTCATGCTCATGAGGATTCATGGTGCCACTCTCTTCTAGAGTGTAATATGGCCAAAGGCAGTTGGACATTGGTGGACGAGAACCTTGCCGAGCATCTTCTAGCAAACACTGTGGCGACGCTAAAGGGTGGCTTTTCTTCTTAATTGAATCTCTATTTCACGAAGATTTTGTGAGGGACACATGTCACACTTTGGGCTATTTGGAATTTTGGATAGCTAGGCGAAAGGCGATTCATGAACAGTTCTTCCAAAGCCCACTAACCATCATGGGTTTCATTCAGAGTTTCCTGGGAGATTTGAAACAAGCGTTTGTTCCTCTATCAAACAATAGCCATATGCGACTGGGCTCTTCCTCCTCAAGGAATGGACAAGATGAATGTCAATGCCGCACTATCAAAAACCAGAGCTGCTGGAGCTGTTGCTGTTGTATGCCGTGATGACTCTGGTAATTTCCTTGGAACCTCCACGAGAGTAATTGAAGTAACCATAGACCCCGCAACACTAGAAGCTATCGTCTACTCTGAAGGTTTATCGCTTGCTGCTGATCTGAATATCACAAAGCTGGTTTCGCCATCGATTTCATAGGAGTTGCTGATGACACCAACAAGGGAGCTTGTCATCGTATGCTACCATCCTTAAGGAGATATAACAGTGGCGGAGTCTTTTGGTGTCTTCCATTGTAGATTAGCCAGGAGGTCGGTCGTATTAGAGGTCGGCCTTCATGTTTGGTTTGGCGTGTCTCTTGATCCTCTTCTTGTACTAGACTCTGTTAATTTTATAAAAGATAGATCTGATGCTAAAATAAAGGAGCTCGGTTTTTGGCCGATGCCAATAGCTTAGTTGGCCCTACGCGAGCCTAGTTGGAAGCTAGAGATCGACCACACCAATCAAGCCCAATAACATGCACATATCTGTTTATTTCGTCTTTTCTGTTTCTTTTTTGTTATTTGAACAACAATTTATTTTTAAAATTTTGATTTTTTTAAAATCTGAACAATTCAGAATCAAAAACTTTCTTAAAATTTATATTTTAAAAAATATTAAAAAGATTCAAATATGAATATTTTTAAATATGGACATATTTAAAGAAGAAATTTTTTCAAAAGTCATAAACTTACCAAATTTAAACCTTTTTAAATCAGAACACTTCCAAAAATCTGAACATTTTGTAAACATAAACACTTTGAAAATATGAACAATTTCAAAATCTGAACACTTTTCAAAAAAAAAATTCAACTGATGACAATGAAAAAAAAACATAACAACAAAACATAAATAAAAAAGAAAACAGAAACAGAAAAAGAAAAAGGAAAGAAAACAGAAATAAAAGCAAGAGAAAGACGTACCTGTAATATGGGCCGGCCCGCGAAGGAAATCATTCAGGCGGAGCGCCAGGTAGAGGCCGCAGTGAGCGGAGAATAGGATTTGCCGAGGGAGGGCGGCCCGAGAAAAGTCCGAAACAAAGGAGGAGGAGCGTGCTCTTCTTATTTTTCTAATATATCGGCGAAGCTGGTCGATCCCGAAGCCAGACAATCGTCCCCCACCCCAAGTTGGATCCCGAGTGAAACCCTAGGTCGATGCTGGCGGCGGAGGCGGAGGAGGGGGCGTCGGTGCTGGCCTCGGAGGATGAGTCGGAGGGGGAGGGGGAGGGGGAAGTGGCCTCGGAGGGGGATGCGGAGGTGGCCTCGGAGGAGGGATGCGGAGGAGGGGCCCTGGGTAGCTCGGCGTCGGGGAAGCGGAGCTGCATTTTCCGCGATTGCCTGTGCCCCTGGCTGTATTTTACCCCGACCAGCCGCGTCGCCCCTGGGATTGACTACATCCGCACCCCCGGCCCCGCCGCCGACCACCTGCCCGGCTGGTCGCTGCTCGTTGGCGTCAGCGACGGCGTCTCCTCCCTACAGGTCAGCCGCCTCCGCGTCGCGCGATCCGGGCATATCCTCGGACGGAGAGACGACGTGCTCGAGGTCTTCCACAACATCGTCCTCGCCAAGCCGCCGCGGTTCTGCTTCAAAGCTGGCGTCGCCCCCCTGCCTTCCGATGGCCGCTGGCTATGCCTCCTTCACAACAACTCTCGTGAGCAGCCCCAGGCCTTGCAGCTGTCTCTGCACCCGCCGCAGGCCGCCGTCACCAAGGAATTGCCTCTGCCGGAGATTCAAGGGTCTACTAGCCAACTCATACCCATCTCTGCCGACGGCCACATCTGGGCTCTGTCCGCCGCCCGGCGACCTGATGACATCAAATCGTTCAGTGTCCTCACGCGACGACTCGTCCCCGAACCCGGCGGCGGGAGGCGGTGGGAGATTGTCGGCGGCGGCCCCTTCAGCAGCCCACTCATACGCTACCAACGATTAAGGTCCCCTCCATGGAAAGGCGCCTTCCTCCAGGGCTACGCCGTGATCCCCGACACCAACCTGATACTCGTCTCCTTCCAACAGTATGGCCTTTTCCTCACCTTCGCCCCTCTCTCCGGCACCTGGACTCAGGTGCTCACCGACAAGGATGAAAAAAGGTCGCAACACTACCTCCCTATCTTTGGCCGAGGCATATATCTCGAACAGCACAAAGCCGTCTACATGCTCCAAGACAACACCATCTATGCCTACAAGCTCACCTACCAAAAGGATGATCAGGGGACGCAGCAGCTCAGGCTGGATCTGCCCGTCAAGATCGACAATGTCTGCCCTTTCGTAACTGAGAAAGGGTATGGCTTCCTCACCCGCCTCACCGGCGGTCTCATGTGCTCTGTCTGGATCAGTCTGGCGATGCACAAACCGTGCCCGTGCGACAACCTGCATGCCATCGTCACCACCTTCTACCTCCACGACCCAGCTCAGGGAGGAATGATGGTGCTGCACTCCACCTACCGCCGGCTAGACATGGTGCCCAATCCGCGACTAGACCAGAAGTTCTGCTTTCTACAGTAAGCACACTAGCTAGCGAGTTTTTATTGTTTTGATTGATCATGCTTCCATTTGTGTTGGTCACCTCGGTTGCTAGTTACAGATTTTTTTTTTCTCGCAACTATTCAATCTACACTAACCATACATGCATTTTTGTGGTCACTTAGCTAGATTGCTTACAGATTTTTTTTTTGTCTGTGAACTAATCAATTGATTAGGGAGTACGAGGACCAAGACTCTCCGGTGCTGCAGAAACGTGGAGAAGAGCAAGAGGATCTAACCAGTTCCCAGCACGTCGACAAACCATTGCTTAGTTGTTGCAGGTCTTGCTTTGATCTGAATTTAGCTTCATGTTTGACCTAGCTTACATCTAAATAAGTTTCTCTTCGTGCATGCAGATTCACGCAGAAAATCCGCTCAATACCACCCAGCCACTTTCAATGTCGCAAGGACAGCGGTTACTTTGCCCATATGTGCTCTATCCAGCCAGTGAAGCCCTCCTCCACAAGTCCTGCTGTGCCTTTGAAGCCTGCTGTAACAACTACCAAGAAAGATCTGTTTATCATTTGCCAAGATGGCTCACGATCAGTCATCTTCCAGACGAGCGCCATCGATGAGGATGTCAAGCCTCTCGAACCGTGTTATGTAGCAGATGTTGGTGATCATGATTGGCACTTCTTTCAGACTGGCTCAAAAGTACACGCGGTCTCGTCCACAAGAGGGGGCATGCTTGAGTTTAGTCTGAACAAGGCCCAGCAGACTATTGAGCGACCTGTACGGCGGCCTACTGCTGGTCCTTTCGTTATGGTTATCAGAATTGGTCAAGAGACCATTGCTCTTACCGAGACTCTGCAAGTTTACCATCAGACACAGTTCAATTATGGATCCACCACATGGTTGCGTTATCTGACAGATGAGTCGGATATTGTCGGCAGGAGGGTTGATATCTCTGGATATGTAGCAGTGGATGATCATTCATTTATAGTTAGTGATGCTGGCACATGCTCCTGCCTTCTGTTTGACCTGGTGGCCAAACAATGGCGTGTTGTCATGCCTTGGGCTGCATTCAAAGAAGACCTGCCAACGATTATCCCTAAAAACGGCTATTTAAATGGTAGATGTGTATTTGTTGATGGCTTTATCTACACATGCATCAATGGAGGGCTTGCTGCTCATGAACTGCTTGGTCAAGATCATTCTGTGTACCTCAGCAAGCCGATCTTGTTGCCATTATCACGGCGCTTTCATTGTGTGGGTGAAGACATGTGTTTGGATTATGCTGGAAAAGATGCGGACTCTGGCGCTAATCTGTTCTACGTGGTGCATGGTGAATCTCTCTCTCTCTCTCTCTCTCTCTCTCTCTCTCTGCTTTCACTTATGTTTTGTTGTAATGTATGTGTATATGCTAGGTGGATATTCTTCGCTCTTGCATGGTGTACGGATCACCACTTTCAGCATCACCACTGTCAAGGTCAAGACTGAAAGAACATCCAGCAACAAAATGAAGCCGGTGGAATCGACCAGATGGGTACTGTCATGTATCATACATCACACGAAGCCATCAAGGCGAGATGCTGCTTTGGTCTCTTGTTTGTGATGGATGCATGCCCAATTTCTCCATAGTATAAGCTCAATAGTATTTGTAACCCCTAAGTGTCCATGGCACTTGCACCTCTTTTGGAAACGAAATTGGAGGATCTGTGACTTAACATGCACTGAGAGGACAGGTTGGAACTCTCTTGGTAGGTGCAATTAGTTGTAGTTTGGTGGTGGTAAAACTTACATTTGTCTAGAGGGCCTTGTATGTAATGACTGGGACCTTGGCTGCTTGTGCTAGTGCTTTTGGTCGTATTTACTAGAGGCGGCTCCTCGCTGGTCTTCTGCGCTCCAGTTTAGACGCATGCTTAACTGATTGTGCGATTCAATATTTTTTTGCATGAAGGGTACCAACAATTTTTAGACTGGGGCAGTGAGTGTTCTAAGGCAGCTTGCTTGCAGCCTATGCTGATATAATACTAACAAAGCAGTCAAAGTTTGATGCAACCACTGTCGTAGTTAGGCCAATCGTTTTCTTGTGGTAAAGAAATTGAAGCTTCTAAATAGTTACAGCCATCGACAGAAAATGGAAGTATACTCCCTGTCTCATCAAAATAGATGTTAGATTTTTTTTCTTCTAAATTTAGATGTATTAGATAAATTTGGGACGGAGGGAGTAGATGATATATCAAAGCTGCAAAATTAACGCACATGATCTCTCGCAAGATCATGCGCATTGACAAAGAAAGAAAGGTTTGAACTTTGGACAGAACAACGAACATTTCAGACAGCACTGGTATAAAGAAGTAGCAAAACTTTTCGTAAACAACGACATGAAAATGGCCCTGACAGGAACCAACTAGCGAGTTTGCTTGGCTTATCTCGATTTTACATTTTGACTCGCAAAACTAGCTAGTTTGCTCGTTTAGCTCAGTAAAATTATCAGCAAGCAACATCATAGCTTTTTATATATAATTGTTCTTAATTATTTGGAAATGTAAGATGCAATTCGATTTTACATTTTGACTCGCAAAACTAGCTAGTTTGCTCGTTTAGCTCAGTAAAATTATCAGCAAGCAACATCATAGCTTTTTATATATAATTGTTCTTAATTATTTGGAAATGTATGATGCAATCATCACCACATAAACAAAATTATGACACCATCAAGCAATATGTAGTCACTAAACTACAATAATCACAAACAATTGTTCATAAAGATGATGGATTTACTGCTAACCCTACTTTTATTGAGTTAAGGTATTTCGCAAAAAAAAGACTATTCGGTAAGCTCGGCTCGTTTAAGAACTAAAACTGAAACTCGGCTCGGCTTGTTTTACGCCTAGTTTGATTCCAGCCGAGTCGAGTCGCGAGCTAGTAGTTTTACTCGCGAGTTTCGAGTTTTAGTTCTAGGCCTAATACTGCCACAACCATAAATCCTAAGCAGAGTTGGATACTTAGAGAGCTATCTGGTTTGTTGAAGTATGATCCAAATTCTGTTAAGGAGGCTAACTTCTGATAGAGCGGAGCGATGCCCGTCGCCGGAGGCTTGAGCCGAAGCGGAGCGGACCGTGCCCAATAGGGACACCTGGGGTGTGTGTGGGCGTGGGGACGGTGTCCTCGGGGTGCCTGCAGTGCACGGATCGTTGATGACCTAGGTTACTACCGTTATATATGCCTCTTGTAAGCCGCCGGCTGGGATAAGTTGCATCTGTGAAATCCCCGCATTGTGTAAACACTCTCTGTTATAGTGAAAATTTGTTTGCTGGCGTCCGTGGTTTTTCCCTCTTTTGTTGGAGAGGGTTTTTCAAGTTAAATCTGTATCCCTCCTACTGCGATTTTTTCGTTCTTCGTTACTTGCGTGTCGCGATTCTAATACGGTTGACACACAAGGTAGGGTTCATATTTTGTTTATTCGAATGACTTTAGGCGGTTGGAAAGTATCGGCAAAACCCACTTGTCCTCCATCCCCCAACCCCCAACGGCCCCACCCCAGCAGCCCATTAGTAGCCCATAACCTGTTGCCAATGCACGTGGACTTCCAGGCCTGTCGAGCGTTGTGACACTGTTCATCACACGTACGAACAGTGTCTACTGCTCATCTGGCCATACAACTTCGATCCAGCGGTCCGCATCCGAGCGTGTATTATTTGTTATTTAATTTTGTTCAGATGTGTGTCATGTCACAGTCTAATGCCAACATAACTTTTCGCCTAAAATTTTCTTGATCTAACCGATATTTTTTTACCTTCATCTTTTCTAACTATTCAATTTAGATTTTTGCCCATCTTTTTCGGCCGTAATTTTCCTACTTAATTTTTGGACACAACTTCTCTGCTTCATTTTTGCAGTCGTAGTTATTCTATGTCTACAACAATATTTTTTGGTTCTATATTTTATTATTCGACGGTACTTTCTCACAATAACTTTCTAGCCGTAATTTTCCGTCGGTAGTTAATCCATGGTAACATCTTGCCGGTGTACAATTGTATAACCTTAGTTAATTTTGTTCAAACACGTGGGGCCATGACGCAGTCTAATTTGACTAAACGCGTTCCACGTCACGTAGATATGCAACATAACTTTCCGACTAAAATTTTCGTGCTCTAACCGTTATTTTTTTATGTTCATCTTTTCAAACTATTTGGCTTAAATTTTCTGGTCTACCTTTTATGGCCGTTCGATCCAGCTGCCCGCGTCCATTCGTGTACTATTTATCGTCTAATTTTTTCCAATCGTGTGCGACGTCATGTAGACAGAACACAATTTTTAGCTAAAATTTTCTTGATCTAACCGATATTTTTTTACCTTCATCTTTTCTAATTATTCGGTTTAAATTTTCTGGCCCACCTTTTCGGCCGTAATTTTTCTACTTAATTTTGAGACACAACTTCTCGGCTTCATTTTTCCATCGGTAGTTATTCTATGTCTACGACAATATTTTTTAGTTCTATCTTTTATTATTCGAAGGTACTTTTTCGAAATAACTTTTTGGCCATAATTTCCTGTTGGTAGTTAATCCATGGTAATATCTCATCTGTGTATAATTGTATAATCTTAGTTCGCCAGCAATATTTTCTTTTAGGGTTATTTCATATTCTTTAGCGGAGGTGTTTCTTTTAGGTTATTTCATATTCTTTAGCAGTACTTTTTCCTTGCACTTTTACATCTGTAATTTTCACACGTTAGTTACCCTTTGGTACTTTTCCAAGGGTGAATAATTTCCTAGATATAGTTAACAAGCAGTGATTCAACTTTTTTTATATATTTTTTAATTATTCCACACTATTTGTGTCATGTGTCATCTTTTTTATCTGCAAATAGTACTACTGTTTTCTTCCGTCGCAATTTCAGACAACAATAATACACCACATAGGAAGGAATCTCTAGCAACAAATTTAACCGATTATTTCATGACATTGTCCCTGACGGATGCGGTGTTGCACCCCGCCAAATTCCCTAGTAGCTCGTTGACCGTAGCCGCCGCCCTCGTCCCGCATCGCCCCCCGCGCAGGCGACGGGGTCGATCTCCAATCGCCGCCGCCGGCCAGCCCCAATCCCTCTCCCTCCTCCTCCCTCCGCCGCTGATGGCGTCGCCATGCAAAGCCTAGGAGCTGGCGGGTGGGGGGGCTTTCCCTGCTCATTGAGGCGATGACGCGGGCCGTGTGGACATGGCGGGCGACCTGCTCGGTGAGGGGCACGCCGGTGTGGCTACTACTGTGCGGAGACCTTGCGCCGGAGTGTGGACGACGGTTGCCTCCGACGGTGGTGGTGACAGCCTGAGCTATGCTATGGTGTTGGGAGACGTCGTCGGGATGGCAGAGGCGACGTCGCATCAGAATAAGGATGCTGGAGCTCGGTACCCATCTCGGCAAGGCCACTTGTGGCGGCACCGGCGAGCTGCTGGCCTGGTTTCCTCTCAGATCTACAGATCTAGGGAGGGTGGTCTCTCCGGGCGCGGTCGTTTTTCGACTCTGTCGTGGAGCTTCGGGAGTCGGAGGGCTGTTGTTACTGTTGTCTTCCCCTCGGCCGACCGCGATGGCGAGGGAGTGGAAGGGGATGGTACAAACCTCTTCCTTGTTAGGGTTTTGTATGGTCTTTTTTTGAGATACGACTGTCGTGTCTTGAAGCTTCTTCTGGCCGGCCATGGTGGCGGGGGGAGGAGGCGACTCGACGTGGCGTCAATGGTTGGGACCTTCTGCTTGGGGATCTTGGATTGGAGGTGCTGCCTGGTCTTCACCATCTCCTGCCTGCCCGATGGTCTGGAAAAGTTTCTTAGCTCTCACCCCTCGAGGTGGGCACTCCTGCGGTGTTCAAAGCCCAATGTGGCGAAGGTGGCGAAGGTGATTCAATGGTGGCAGAAGATGTGTTGCTTCTGGTTCCGATTCCAGTACTTGGGTGGTGACGATGAGGACGATGAGCTTGATCGCGATTTGGAAGTATGGTGTGTGGTCTTCTGGTCTATGTTGTATTTTTCTTTTTTTCTGGAGTCGTGATTTCGTCATTGCTGAAATTCCATCGGTTGTTTTCTCAAAACAAAAACTCGTTGACCGTAGTACAGAACAGAGTACTAGAGAGACTGCTTCTCGAATCCTCTTTCCGGTTCCCGTTCATAGCGTAGAGCTGCGGGTGAGGGATGGACTGCGCCGCGACGGGGTGGCCCGTGGGAGGCCAGTGGAAGGTGGGGCTCCTCCTATACTTTTAGAGCTCCAGAAGTCAGGTCGGTCGCCGCCTCGCCGGTGCCGTGTGCGGCGGCGGCTTCTGCTCACTGCGCACACGTGTTCCTGGCGCTGGCGATGGGCGGCCTTGATCTTGGCAATCCGTAGAGCTCCGCTACTACCTAAGGCTCACTGCAAGCTTCTATCCCTCTCCTCCCCAAGGTAATTTCGTGATAAATTTTGGTTTTCTTGGTTCTAAATTCTGCATCTAAATTGGGGAATTTCAAAATAGGTGATGAAATTATTGTTTACAAATTGTTTTCTGAACATGTAGTGAGGAGTGAGGAGGCAATGGTCGAGAAGAAAATAGATTCATTTTTTAAAAGAAAGAGGGATAACTATGAAAGCAACCCCTCAAACAACAGTACCTGAACTTGAAGTCTTTAACAACCAACAGACCCCTATTCAGCCTCCTACATTGTTGCTCGAATTTC
Source organism: Avena insularis (assembly GCA_023614405.1). Lineage (NCBI taxonomy): Eukaryota > Viridiplantae > Streptophyta > Magnoliopsida > Poales > Poaceae > Avena > Avena insularis. Next base: position 54,424 of record JAJUPC010000510.1, on the reverse strand, counting down.
GATAGCAAAGTCATAAAGAACAAGGGCATCAAATTCAAACAAATGAAGTATTATTCCATGGTATTGAATTCTTGGAGCAGGATCCACCGATCTAGCACTACGTCCACAATTTGGCAATATCCACATAATCAAAGAGATGAAGTGCGACAACTGACGAGCAAAGTGGATGTTTCCAATAGTAACGAGATGAAAAAAGTGTCAACATTGACAAAAGAGCATTTTCTAATTTAAAGATTATTAAGACAAGATTACATAATAAAGTGGAGGATGGGTTTCTTGTTTTGGCATATATTGATGTTATAATTGTATTTTGTGGACAAGATCAATCTCCATATATAAGTTCCTGAAAATGCTTCAAATTCTAGCTTGGTCCTATCATTTGATTTGGTGCTCCAAAAGAATTTACACCTTATTTTGCAGATTGCCCCCCCCTCCCCCCCGCCCGCGCGAGATTTTCTACAAGGTCCGCCACTTCCCTCTAGACTAGAGGATAACCATACTGCCGTGCGAGCACTCTTCCTAGCATAATTTTCCATGAAATGACTACTAACAGTTGTCACCCATTTTAGGCCGGCTTTGGTCCAAGATGGTAAAGAACCTATTTTCGAGGATAGGCTTAGCGGATGCGGTTCAGCCTTTAAACCGGACCAGGATGGAGTCAAGGAACAAGTTGTTGAAGGAGTGTTTTCATGATCCCATGGCAGTCCCAATTTTTAAGATCAAAAGACAGTTTATTTGTTCGGCAATGGGCTCGGTGATGTAGCCCGACCTACGGTCGTTACCACATCAAGGTCTCCAACGTATCCCAAGTCATCATGGACTCCAAAGGTGAATCATATCCTCTTCGCAAGTCCACTTCCTACCTTATTGAATGGTATACTGCTTCATACTCTATCCTATGACCATGATAGGTTCAAACCAACAAGTACGGAGACAAGGGAGGAAGCCCAAGGACTCATGCCCAACAAGATGGAGGCTTGGAAGAGGAGACGAAAGAAGAAGGCCATTTCGACGGACAATCCTGTAGGGTTCCGTAGCAGAAAACAAAAAATTTCTATCTACTCGAACACTAATACCAGGATCTATACTATGTAGACATAAGTAACAGAGAAGGAATACAGTATTCGTACCTTTGCAAACAGAGGCATGCCTTACGCAGGAAGGCGTATATTGATGAAGACGAGCAGCACCCCAAGTGTGGTGCCTCCGAAGTTCGTCACACGTTCGGTGTAGGAGACGTCAACCGGGCTCCGATCCAGCCGAGCAGCGAAAGAAGTAGATGCCGGATCATCGATCACACGACGGTAGTGTGAAGGTGGAGAACTCAACTACGAGGTCCTCCCCAATATTACGGGGAAGTCCTCAGCAGATGAGAGAGAGAATGAGAGGAATGGGTGATTCCAAAGGGGGAGGAGGGCCCCTTTATATAGTGGGAGGGGGGCACCACCCAGGGGCCAGGCAGTGTGGGACTAATCCCCACACCCGCCGGCCACCTAGGAGCAGCCGCCAGCCCTAGGTGGGCCCCACTGGGGTGGCCCACTATCCCTAGGCCGGCCCCCACTCCCTAGGCGCCTTGCCCTATTGGGCCTCCCTTCGGGTGAGGCCCATTAGCAATATGGAGCCTTTAAAAATAAAATAAAATATATATTTAATATTAATTCTCCAATTAACATTCAAATACACATATTATATTATTCCTTCACTTTGGAACAACTTCTGGACCCCTTCCGATCTCCATCGGAAGTTACCGAAACTATTCTGGTTTTTCTCTCTATTTCTCATACGACACCTCATCTACCCTAAGCGTCCCTACCCTTAAGCGTGACATTCTTCGGTTCGGAAACACTCCGGACATGATAGAGACCACTCTCATATCAATGATCAACAGAGGGACCTGGATGGCCATGTGACCCCCGTGCGTTTCACGAATACAATCGCTCGAACCATGAGATAGTCGTTCCTCGTTCCCTTTGTCATTCGATACCTAATTCATCCGAGACTTGATCTTCGGTATCTCCATACCTTAGTTCGATCTTGTTACCGATAAACTTGTTTTCTCGTTCTGATGTCGTTGCATTCCGTGACCTAGTCACATGCTTGCAAGCTTCATCAATGCAACGTCACCGAGATGGCCACATGTATCTGTCCATTACATAGACTAGACAAATCCTCGTCTTGATATGTACTCCTCTACGCATCGCTTTAGAAAACCTGAGTGGCACCTTTTTGATCACCCTGTTACGAGATGACTCTTGATAACCATCTAAGCTTCTTCCGGAATGGTGATTTGTATTACCTCACAGTCAAAGGATCACGTTGCGAGGTTCTCTGTGTTTTATCATCAATGGTGAACTTTGTAACTAGATCTCATTAATATATAACGGTCGGATGTTTGTCTATCATGTTATTCAACTAATAATATGACCTCATTGTCAGTTGGCATAAATGCCCATGATCTTGAAACACATGCCATCCTCATGACCAATGAACTAGTTCACTAGAGGTAACTAGAGATATGGTTTGTTTACATACCACATGTGTATTAACGTTTCGTATTAACATAATTATAGCACAGTATGAAACGTATTATGAACATATATGAGATATATCAAATAATACACTTTATTATTTGCCTCTAGGGCATAACCCCTTCAAATCCGACGCCGCCGAACCTGCTGCAGAAACTGCCACGCTCTTTCCGGCGATAGACCTGGCGGACCTCGACGCCCGCCGGAAATGCCCATAGCACACCATTCCGGTGAACACCAGAATAAAATCGGCGCTAATCTAACCGGCGCTAGATCAAGGCGTCACGGACTTATCGCTGAAATACCCACCTGTGCATGGATCTAGGTTTGATGTCCTAGAATATTCCATTTACCTACCCTTTTACCTATTTATCCCCAAACTACCCCTTGTTTAGTGGATGGCCTATATATAAAGCCCTAACCCCTTCATGTATCCATACGCAGATGATAGGCTAGAAGACAACCCCCTTTATGTAATCTCTAGTTTTGCCCCTTACTAAGGGAACCGACGATCGTCACCAACCTCATTGGACATTGCATAGAGCATCCATCGTTTTACAAGGCCTACATCTTGCGAGTGCGTGAGTGTAGTTGTCAAGACCCTCTCCAAGGTGTTCTGCCCTCTCTGTTTGGGATTAACGGGAGCATGTTGACCAATCTTTCCTTGCGAGGACTCTATCGGACCGGTAGCTGTCGGTGGGAGCAATTTTCCTTGTCTCATGTCGTGTTTGCATGTGTTCATCGTGTTCTTTGCGAGGTGTGTGTCCGCTTCCTCTACCTTCCCCCTTTCCCTTGCTTTTCCCATTGATTTGACAACGAGATCCGTGAAGATCGAGCCACCCTTGGGGTCACCCCTTATCAATTGGTATCAACAACTTTTGGTTGCCACGGATTTCTCATCGATTTGGTCTTTTCCCCATAAATTCGAAAATTCCACAAAAAATAACCCAGTTTTGTGTTTTGGATCGATATGTGATTTGAGTAAGATTTGGTAGGTTTTGATCCATGGATTACTTGCTAAACTTGTTGATATACCTTCCGCTGTGTTCCCTTAGCCTAATTCCATCATTTGCCCCTCAGATCAGAAGCCATCAAGTTTATCCATAGGTATCGTATTTTTCGTGTTCACGAACTTGTTTCGGCGGTAGACTTGGCGACCGCTGAAATTTTCTGGCGCGACCGAAACCAATTCAGCCACATATTCAGCAGAGGCAGAAATTTCTGAAGCCCACTAAAAGTGCTCTCTCTTTATTGTTTCAGGGGGCAAACTGTCATATTAGCTACTTGAAGATGAAATTGCCCGGACCAAACGGAGTGATTACCATTGTAGGGGATTTCTGACGTTCCATGGAGTGTGCGTCGGCCGGGTCTAACTTAGCCAAGTCACTTGTGATTGCGCAGGAGAAAAGGAAAATTCAAGAGGTGGCGGCATTGGCTCAGTCCGCGCAGCAGTATATGCCGGCGTTGAGTAACCTGCATGGAAGTGTGTCCTTCCAGGCCACGAAAGATACCAAGAAGGTTCTTGTGGATGACATGTTCCCAGAGCGCACCGTAACAATTGGTGCCGGGTTGAGTGACAAATAGGAAAGCGAGCTCGTTAGCTTCCTCCGTGAGAATCGGACAATTTTTGCTTGGTCCACACAGGACTTGCAAGGTGTTCCGAGGGAGCTGGCCGAGCACTCTTTGAATGTGAGACCCGGAGCTAAGTCGGTGAAGCAACCTCTCCGCCGCTTCGCCGAAGATAGGAGGAAAGTCATTGGGGATGAGATAGCTCGATTGCTAGCTGCATGATTTATCATGAAGGTTCTTTATCCGGATTGGCTGTCTAATCCGGTGCTGGTGGAAAAGAAGAAGGATGACCCGAACGTGGCAGTGGTTTGGCGAATGTGTATCGATTACACGAACCTGAACTAGGCCTGTCCAAAAGATCCATTTCCACTGCCAAGGATAGATTAGATCATAGACTCAACTGCTAGATGTGAATTGTTGTCATTCATTGATGCGTATTCTGGTTTCCACTAGATACCACTGAATCCGGATGATCAAATAAAGACTACGTTTATTACCCCGTATGGGGCTTATTGCTATCGCACCATGCCGTTTGGTTTACGTAATGCAGGGCAACGTACCAGAGATGTATGCAAAAATGTTTGCACGACCAAATAGGTCAAAATGTACAAGTGTACGTGGATGATGTGGTTATCAAGACCAAGGAAAGCAAAACGCTCCTTGACGATATCAGGCAAACACTTGCGAACCTAAGGAGGTTCCGGATGAAGCTTAACCTGGAAAAATGCACATTCGGTGTCCCAGCTGGGAAACTGCTGGGTTTTCTTGTTTCTAGCCGAGGTATCGAGGTTAATCCAACTAAAATCCGGGCCATCGAACGAATGGAATTGCCGAAGTGTCTTAACGATGTCCACAAGTTCACAGGTTGCCTGGCCTCGTTAAGTCGGTTTATATGTCGGTTGGGAGAAAAGGCATTGCCTCTTTACCAACTCATGAAAAAGTCGGATAAGTTCGTTTGGACACCGCAGGCCAATGAAGCCTTTGCCCACTTGAAAAAGATGTTAGCCACTGCACCAGTGTTGGCCTCACCACTATCCAAGGAGCCAATGTTGCTCTATATAGCCGCAACCAACCGAGTTGTAAGTGCAGTGATAGTGGTGGAGCGCGACGAGGAAGGTAAGTCGGTGCAAACGCCAGTGTATTACTTGAGCGAGATGTTGTCAACCTCAAAGCAGAACTATCCACACTATCAAAAGGTGGCATATGGCGTGTACATGGCCGCTAAGAAGCTGAAGCACTACTTTGAGGAGCATCCCATCAGGGTCATATGTGAGGCCCCCATTTCCGAGATAATGAGTAACAAGGATGCGAGTGGAAGAATTGCAAAATGGGCAATTGAGCTAGCTCCTTATGCGCCATAGTATGATAGACGAGAAGCAATCAAATCTCAAGTTGTGCCGGACTTTTTCGTGGACTGGGCCGAGGTGCAGTACGAACCACCACTTCCTGATCCGAACTATTGGCGAATGCACTTTGACGGATCAAAAACCAAAACTGGGTTAGGTGCTGGAGTTGTACTTACCTCGCCAAAGAAGGACCAGCTAAAATACGTGCTGCAGATCCATTTCGCGGCATCAAACAATGTCGCTGAGTATGAAGCACTTGTGCACGGGCTCAAGGTGGCAAAAGAGATTGGGATACGTCGAATTATATGCTTTGGCGACTCGGATTTGGTGGTGCAACAAGTGTCGGGAGTGTGGGACGCCCTGGACCCAAACATGGCGCTGTACAAATTTCATCTGCAGAAGATATCTGGTTACTTTGAGGGATGCGAATTTCACCATGTACCCCGGGTGGAAAATGAGGCTGCCGACATGCTGTCGAAGCTCGGGTCAACTCGACAAGCAATTCCACCGGGTGTAGCATTAGATCACCTCAGGAAACCATCCATCAGGCCCTCCCTAGAAACCGACTCAATCTATGTCCCGGAGGACACGGAATCCGGAGCTGTGCCCATGGATGTGGACATGGGAAGTGGTGCTGAGACCGGACTGTCTCGCAAACCCGGATCAAGCTTCAGTAAACCCGGGGCCTGCGTCGCAAGACCCGGGGACTTCTCAGCCCGATCCTGTAGAAGTCATGCCGGTGGATATGATGGAAATTGATGAGGAGGTGTTCCCTGTGTGAGCAATACCAGCCTGGGCACTACCTATATTCCAATTCCTAAAAGATGGAACGTTACCCACTGAGGAAGTGCTGTCCAGGCAAACATAGAGGAGGGCAAAGGCGTATACGATCATCAATTCCGAACTATACAAAAGAAGTGTGACCAATGTCCTCCAGCAATGTGTTGACCCGGAAGAAGGGCTTGACATCCTCCAAGATATACATCAGGGGGAATGCGGGCATCATGCCTCATCCCGATCCTTGGTAGCAAAAGCTTTCCGGCACGGATTCTACTGGCCGAATGCCTTAGAGCAAGCGGAAGATCTGGTGAGAAAATGTAATGGTTGTCAGAGGTACGCTACCAAGACACATATGCCAATGTCGGAACTCAAGACCATACCAATTACATGGCCATTTGCCGTATGGTGCTTGGATATGGTTGGCCCATTCAAACCGGCAAGGGGAAATATGACTCACATTTTGGTCATGGTGGACAAGTTTACGAAGTGGATTGAGGTAAAGCCTATAAGAAAATGTGATGGAGCTACGGCCGTAACGTTTCTCAAAGATATCATCTTGAGATACGGTTATCCTCACAGTATAATAACTGATAATGGCACAAATTTTGCGGAACGAGCATTTGCGCGTTTCTGCCGAGATAAGAAGATCCTGCTGGACGTAGCCTCGGTAGCCCACCCCGCATCAAACGGACAAGTGGAAAGATCCAACGGATTAGTATTATTCGGGATAAAACCGCGGCTCATTGAGCCGCTGCAAAGATCAGCGGGGTGCTGGATAGAAGAACTACCAGCGGTATTGTGGAGTTTAAGAACAACTCCGAATCGATCAATAGGCTATACGCCATTTTTCTGGTATATGGGGCAGAAGCTGTATTACCAGCCGACATAGAGCATGATTCACCTAGGGTCACCCAATGCACAGAAGCCGAAGTGCAAGAATCCCGGCAAAATGATGTTGATCTGCTGGAAGAAGCGAGAGAACTGGCATTGTCCAGATCCGCCATATATTAGCAAAATCTCCGACGCTATCATAGCCGGAAAGTGTGCCCCCGAGTCTTTCGAGAAGGTGATCTGGTGCTCCGGTTGGTACAACGTACTATTGGCATGCATAAATTATCCTCCCCATGGGAAGGGCCATTCATCGTGAGCAAGGCATTGCACAATGATTCTTGTTATCTTATAGATGCAAAGCCATAGGAAAAGAACAAGGCGGACGGGTCCGGCGAGGAATCCAAGCGTCCGTGGAATGTATCTCTTCTTCGTCCTTTCTACACTTAGCAAAGAAGTGTATGTATCCGAGTCGTCTCATGTGTCGGTATGTATGTCGGCAATGAGCTTATTAATGAAATGTTGGCACCTCGAGCAGTAACTCGGGGACTGCCTTAATAATATTTGTCGTTTTTTGTGCGTTAGCTGGAATAAGTTATTCTACTTAACTCGGATTAGTAATGTGTGAGCACCAAGAACCTAACTCTTCGACTTGCTGCTGTCCAACAAGAATTGGCTTCATGGCAAGCAAGAGAACAAGTTTGGAATTGCGTAGCACATGAAAAACGACTAAGGAAAAGAATTTATTCGAGCCGATGTTTGTTTTTCGGACTAACCCTGTATTTATTTTCAAGTTATTATGCGGTTTTATTTTTGAGCTAAGTCTAAAAGTTTCCCAGTATTGTTAAGACAATTTTTGAAGCTCGGATTCGTAAGTCGTAAAAGCGAATCAAGGTAGACACGAACCGAGCCAAGAGATTGGACGAACAAGAAAAAGAAACTCGGGGACTACGCCCAAGTTAATCCGGCATAAGAACGTAGTAGCAAAATATCACATGTATATGGAATACAACTCCACCTGGCATACCGGGGATCTGATAAATTTTCTAGTTTTTCACTTAAGGAGCAGCAGGAGGAGGAAGTTCGGCGTTATCTTCGCTGTCTTCAATGTCTGAGGCATCGCCTTCTTCGTCCTTGTCTGACCCGTCCTCAACGTTCTCAGCATTTTCATCACCAGCGGCTTCCAGGAAGCTCGGTCCTTCAACCCATTCATGAATGGGAGAGTATTCGATGAGGCTATGGGCGCAAGCCTGGTGCCAAGCTACCCACTCCGGGTCATTGGTCCATCTGGATCCTGTGCACAGGCGTGTCAGGAGGTTGAGATCGATCTTCTCATACCATGTGAGTATGTGATGAGGATGGTATCAGCTGCGGCATGCCCAGCGGACTCTCTCCAGAGGTCGAGCTGAGTCTCGGTTTCCATTAGCTTCTCAACGAGAATCGCGGTGGTCTCCGGGGTATCTTCTCCGGGCCAGAAAATGTTGAAGATGCGAATGGCAATGTCAAGGATGTCCTTGCCATAGTTCTTGATAAGCTCCATGCGAGATGACAAGCTGACCAACAGGTCCTCCATGTCATAGGGAATCTCTGCACCGTCAGGAGCGGCAGGAGTACCCCTTTCTCGGCGGAAATCTGCAACTGCTGCGCTTGCAATAGCAGTGCCCTCAGGAAATTTGCCTAGGAGCAAGACAAAGGAAGAAGGTAAGGAAAAGACATATGAAGTAACCCCGAAAAGTATGTCGGATAAGGGAAGGAACTTACGTGACATATGGCTGAGGATCCGGGTCAACTCCCTGGTGCAATCATCGCGCCTCTTGCGAAGTTGCTCAAGCTCAGCATTCGCCGACCCAATCTGGATGTCGGATTCCTTGAGTAGCTCCTGGTCCTTGGAGATCTGGAGAGTAAGGCACTCGCGTTCTTCTATGTAATTCTGACAACCTTTTGGAGTTCGGATTGGTGTTAGGCCTTCATTTTCTCCATTTCAGCCTTGAGCCTGGCGATCTCATCGTCCTTGGTTCGGAGGAGGGCGAGCTCATCGTTTTTCTTCTTAAGCTCGGCTTGGTGTTGCCCTGCTTGTTCGAGAAAATGCAGCATCATATCAGGCACGGGCACACTATCCTCAAGCGATGCTGAAATAGTATGTTGACCCGACAGAGCCGAGGTATGAATGTTCGCCGAGCCAAGGAGAGAAGGAAATGGAAAGCACTGCAAGGTCGGACAAAAACGACTTACCCTTGATCTGCTCCAAATTCTTCCGCATAATCTTGTTTTCAGCCTCCACCCCAGCTGCGGAAACCGAATGATAAGATTAGTTCGGCAGACAAAGACGAAGAAAAACGGAGAAGTGCCAAGGAAAAAATTTACCCCTTTTCTCATGTTCCGCGAGAAGTGTAGCCTGTTTTGCGCATAGCATCTTGTGGGTATCCAGCAGGCGTTGGAATTCAGCACTCCGGCGATTGGTGGTCACCTGATAAGAAATACAAAAACATAAGTTAGCTTGGTGCATTGGCAGAAAAATCCGCCAAGTGGAACTTAACCCGCTCTAGGTGTGTGCATATTCGTGTACAAAATCCGGCCAAGTGGAACTTAACCCGCTCTAGGTGTGTGCATATTCGATGTGTACAATAATCCGGGCCAAGTGGAACTTAACCCGGCTCTAGGTGTGTGCATATTCGAAGTGTACAAATATCCGGGCCAAGTGGAACTTTCCCCGGCTCTCGGTGTGTGCATATTCAAAGTAGAAAATCCGCCAAGTGGAACTTAACCTGGCTCTAGGTGTGCATATTAAGTGTATAAAAATCCGGCCAAGTGGAACTTAACCCGCTCTAGGTGTGTGTAGATTAAGTGTACAAAAATCCGCCAAGTGGAACTTAACCCGGCTCTAGGTGTGTGCATATTCAAAGTTCTCATGGAGCTACGTTAGTTTTCTAAAGAGCATTCGTTCGAGTAACAAGTTACTCCCCCGGAGGCTCGGGGACTAATGGTTATTATCTACAGCATGTAAAGGGGAAGCGACGTACCTCCATCATTCGCCCCGCAAGGTTAATTGCCTTAGCGGCCGTGTTCATTTGAGCAGAAAATTCAGCGGGGCCGAACTTCTCCGGAAGATCATCGTTGTCGATTTAACTCAGCCTTGTTCCAATTCATGACAAATTCAATCAGGCTCGGAGGATACCGGCCACCGGTGGACATATGGGCGCCACCAAGCCCTTCGTAGCTTCTTTCCTCTCAACCAAGGCAAGGGCTGGGCTGGTGCGTAACCATCTGTTGTGCATCAGTTGGCTCGGCAGGGGCGTCCTTTGCTGCTGGAGCTTTCTTGGGAAGCATTGATGCAAGGGTACGCTGCCCAGCCTTGACGAATGCTGACTTGGTAGCGTCCGAAGCCTTTTTGCCCTTGGCTTGCTGGGAAGAGGAAGTAACTGTAGCAGATTTCCTTAGAGTCGCTCGGTAGTTCCTCGCCGAGGTTGAGATGACTCGGACGAGGCGGAAGAACTTGGTGCTGGCGTTCTTGTAGCTGGACTTGGTGTGGTTGCTGATTTTCTTGCTGTCGGACTGGGTACTGATGCCGGAACGGGTGCTGGTGTTGGTTCGGTTACTGGTACTGGAGCTGGTGTTGGAGCTGGTGCTGGTGCCGAGGTAGTCTTGGTGGCTGCTGGTTGCAGCGATGCCGAAGTTGTGGATGCTGCCGCCTCGGCTGGACCAGTCTCCCCCGCTCCAAGGTTACCCTCCTCTTGGCGAGGTGGAACAGAACCCGGAGCAGCCGCAGAACCCTCTGGAATAGGGCTCAGCGGGCGTGACTCGTCGTCACGAGGGGGAGAAGGGCTAGGTCGGAGCGGGGAAGAGATGCTAGATCCACTTTGAGGGACCTCCACCGGAGCCCTGCAAAAGAGAATAATGTCAGAAGAGAAATTACAACAATGCAAGGAAGAGCAAGTTACAGAAGGAAAAATGACTTACGCATCCGAGGTTTCGGCTTCCTTGGGTTTCCGAGCCCTTCGTGCTGGGGCCTTGCCTGCTGGCTTGGAGGCAGTCTTGTCCCTGGACTTCTTTCGCCTTTTAGCAGGCTGAGAAGGTCCAGAGGAAGAAGTTGATGCGCCCCCCCTCTTCTTCTTCGGCGCGACCGGAACAGGATCACCCACGGCAAGGGGAGGATCTTCATGGATCTGCCCACCGGGGTTAGCTGATGCCGGAAAATCATGATAAAGAGGGACGGCCTCAACAGGTTCAATTACCTCGACATCCGAGTCATCTTCATCATCGGGCCAATCTCTAATAGAAGAGGATTTACCGGTGGGTCGCTTTGTAGCGTCGGTCATAGGGAGGAACATCTCCTGGTCCAGCTCCTCCTCATCCGGTCTCTACCGCCCCCACTTAAGGGTCGGATCCGTGCCATCCTCAAGGGTTTGCTGAAGGAATAGCTGAGAAAAAGAATGAACAACAGAGTCAAAAATGCAACAAAAACCGACATATAGTTAATCCGAAGTAAGTTTGCGCCACGAAGCTTACCGCGGGAGGAAGCCTGTCACGGCAAAATGCTCAATTCCCCAAGTCCACTTAGAGGAGAAGTCCTTGTGGGTGGTGAAGAGAGCCTTAACCCGGCGATAGATCTCTGTGTTGCTCAGCTCAAAGGATGAGGTCCGGTTGGGGTCGCGGCCGAAGCTCATATGGCACACCTTGTGGGTGCGCTTCTAGAGGGGGGAGATTCGATTGCGCATTTAACGTGATCATAGCGCCCTCGGCGCAACCCCTGCTTCTTCAGCTCCGCGAACCTCTTGTTGACCTGGTTGGCCAAGGCTGAGGGCTTCTTGAGGACGACATCCCACAGTTCCGGGTTAGGTGGACCCAGAGTATAGGGGAGCAGCCGGATTAAGTCCTCGGTACCAGTATTCCGGACGTAAAAGAAAGTCTGGGCCCAGCCTTTGCAGGAATCCAGCCCGGTGACCCGGGGGAAAACGGAAGTCCTCCGGGGTGAGATGGATGCAGCTCTGAATTGAGTGAGCTGCTTGTCCTCCGGATCGAGTTGGATGTTGGGGATGACGTTACGACGAAGACCGAAAAACCAGATCCATAGCTCCTTCAGGCTATAGTCCGCGAGCCTTGATCATAGAGGCAAAAGCAGAGAGAGAGGTAATAGCATTGGCGGGAAGATGGTGCGGCTGGAGTTCGTAGGTACTGAGCCAATCCCGGAAGAAGTCGCTCACCGGCAAGCTGAACCCCCGTTGGAAGTGGGACAAGAACACGACGAACTCACCCGGATTGGGTGAGGGGGCCAGTTCGGTGGAGGAGAGACGAGCGGCGACGCCGGCGGGGATGCGTCTGGTCCACTAGAGCCAGTCCAAGTCATCTTGGTAGACCCAAGATCCAGCCCACACACCACGGTCCGCCGCCGTGGTGTCCTCCTCCATTTCTTGCTCGGCGACGATGAGCTCCTCCTCCGTCATCTGGTCTTCGCTGCCCTCGCTAGCGCTAGCGGCAGCGGGGGGCAGAGGCCTGGATTGGCGAGGACCTGTGACGAGGGAGTTGTGTAGCGGTGGCGGCGATGCAAAGGCACGGGGAAGCAGTGCGGCGGCGGCGCTGCTACTTGGAGCACTGACGGCAGCGCGGTCGCAAGGAAGATGAAGGAGAAGAGCAAGGGGCAGAGGGGCGCGGAAGGGGAAAACTCCTAAGGGGTGCGCCCCTCCCCTATTTAACCACTCCCTCAAGGGGTGAGTGGGATCGTATCATGCGGATCTACCACACGCAGTGGCCGTGTATCACCTGCCTCGGCCAATCAGTGGGGAGCCACATGGAGGGTCACAGGGTAGAGATGATCCCATGACGTGACGCTGTGATGTGGTAAACGAGGAGGCAGGCGTGACGTGACCCGCGCACAGTGATAACTGACAATTACTGCGGCGGTTACTGTGCTGGCCCTTAAAATAAGACAACAAAATGATTATCCTCCACATCGGTTGGCGTACGAGAGAAGGAAACACGACCCGGATGGAACCGTGGTAACCCGGCCAGCAAGTAAAAACTTGGAATGTGCAGAGGGAAAGTAAAACCATGAGGTCCGAATCAATGTGGTAACCCGGCCGGCAAGTGAAAACTTGGAATGTGCGAAGGGAACATAAATCCATATAATCCGAAGTAAAGAGGTAACTCGGCAAATAACGACCGGAGCTCGAAATTGAACCTGATTTTCCCTAGTGGCCAAGGCAGCTAAGACCGCACCAGCTTCGGGGACTAATGTTGGGGGGATACCCCCGGGTAGGGTCACGCCGGGGTATAAAGGCCGAGTTAGCCGAGGTTCGGCAAGGCCAAAGCGGATGCTAGCCAGGTCACAAAGGCAGGCCGAATCACAGGGTAACCCGGACCAGGGGGCGTTCGCCTAACTAAGTCTCAACCGACTTAAGCAGTAAGTCGGATGTGCCTATCTTATTTGTATGCAGGAACGGGTGTGGCCGGATCAACTATGATCCGGGTCACGTTTAGCTTCTAGGAGAAGGAAGGAATCTCGCTGGTCAAAAAGAAGCCCCGGTACGCACTACCTGAGCGAAGCAAGCAAGGGCAGGACCACCGGAGCATGGACGACAAGGGTGACGACGCCCACGTCGGCTGACGCGGGCGCCGCAGAGGCTCACGTAGCCAAAGCATGTGTGACGCGGGGGAAAAGCACCCCGGTCGGCTTACTACACGTATGCCCTAAGCAGAAACCGAGCCTCCTCTATATAAGGGGGGCTAGGGTTTCAGTAGAAGGGGTTCCGCTATTCTGATTTGGCTAGGGTTTTAGGTGTGAACTGTGGGTGAGAGTAAGAGAGCTCCTTCTTCCTCCTCTCGCCAATAAGGCTCTAGGAGCACTTGTAATCTTGGAAGCAAGGCAATACAAACAACTGTGTGGAGAATCACTTCACTATCCCTCCCTGGATTCCCCTAGCGTATATTAGTCCCCACCTTTAGCCTATCCATGGCATCTGCCGTGACACCACCACGACAAAGAAAGTGGATAAACCAAGCATGGAATATCAAAAATTATAGATACATCTACAATGTATCAGAAACCTCCTCCTTGAGTGATAAGATTGATATTATTATGTCTATGCTTGTTAATGGGAAAGCCCATATTGATCCAAATAATGTTCCTTTAGCCTTTTTGGTTGCTCAAGAAGAGCAAGTTGATGTGAACTTCATAAGAAATAACAAATTTGGCAATAATGCTTATAGGAATAATTTTGGTAACAAAAATTATAAGCCATATCCTCGAGTAGGTAAGTGATAAAAAGAAAGAATAACTCCTGCTCGTCCTCGAGTAGGTAAGTGATAAAAAGAAAGAATAATTTTTGAGGTGACATGCACCGTCAAAGACTTGATCAAAGTATTTGCAAAACATTCAAAGCTGGGATCATAGTACTTCAGTCATAACATGAAAGACAAGGCTCTAGCAATAAGCAAAGAAACTATGATGCAACATGAAAAAGGCACAAACAAAAGATTTATGAATAACATGCTTTGCAAGACGTTTGTTTGTTTCACATAAAGAAAACATAGCATAATAGTATTCAGCTTGTCCCTCAATAGAGTAGCAAATATAAATGCATAGGACACCTTCAAAGTTCATAAGAGTGACTAGATACAATAGTTTAAAACAAGCAATATCAAGGTATGCATCAATCAACTAGTCTTGGGACAATGCTCATAGAACTAAGAATGGCCACTATGCTCTCAAAGTAGGTGCATAAAGATAGAAGGTGGAGACTCGATATAATGGTAGAAGAAAGGCCTTTGTATAAAGGAAGTAGGGATTCAAGTCTCATAAAGAGCTTCCAAAAATTATAGTACTTATAGATTTTAGCTCTCATTGCCCCTATCATAAGCATATTGAAGTGATTAAGGTTAAAGTGAACAAACTATGGTGTACATGCTTGACGAAGTATAAGTCAGAAACCTCATGTTCCTTGTATACGAGGGCCGCTCCTCATGCTACTGAAGTTTAGTCACCGGTAAGTTCTTGTCATTGTAAGTATATGTGTATCATAGAGAACCGCCAACGGGGTACCCCATGCCCGATGATACGGAAGAATCCCCATATCAAAATGACAAGGCAAGCAGACAACAAGCATCTCAGCATTCTTCTTATTTACCATGGGAATATGGTGATTTTTTTATCTCTTTCCTCTTTTCATAGTATCTCTTTTTTTCTCTTTTTCTCTTTTTTTTAATATATGACTCTTTTTTATAAGAAGAATGCTTCATAGACAGCTCATTATGGTTACGTTGCAAGTTTCCACCATGTCAGCATGGATTAGACCAGCCTGCATTTCTCTAACACAAATACATAACTCCATGGACTTACAAGTTCCCTTTCATTTCACAATCATTTACATCCATATACAAAAGAGCATGATATCAACTAGGTACAAGTACCAAGTGCAATGTTGAAAGCGCTCTATGAAAGCATGGTTCTGCTAATTCCTAACAAATAAGTGCAAGCATATACAACACAGAAGGCACAATGGTTCAAGTTTATTAAGGACAAGTAAAGTAAAGTGTGCCATCAAGTTCATGAGAGCTTTAATCACTAGTTTTCTTATAACAAGTTTAATTTGGAAGGTAAACAAAAGCATGAATATACTTGGAATAGCATAAGCTAGTAGGTAGTTATGGTGGACTCTTTTGAATAACTTGGTTTAAGGAGTTGGATGCATGAGTGGAACTCATACTTTGTTGTGGAGGCTAGCAAAAGACTGGGAGCGACAAACTAAGAGAGCAATAATGGCCATAATCATGCAGAGCGACAAAACATCATTGATCAAAGCATAAAGTGATACTACAAGTTCAAAACTAAAGGATCATAAAGGCTATGGTGACTTGAGATAGTCATAACATGGTGTGAGCATGTGCCAAGTCAACCCAAATAAAGCATCAAAGGAGAATACCACTATACTATGCTTTAATATGCTAAAACAACGCATGATTCATCCAAGGCACATTAAGCAATCTCAATTGTTTATAACAAGTCATGCTACAGAAAAGAATACTAAGCATAAAGCCAAAACAATATCAAGCATGGCATGACAAAGCATAGGCCACAGTCAAAAACGAGCTCTTTTTACCACATAAGCATGAACTTTCCTACTCTTTTCCAAACCAAACCAAACTATTTGCAAACCAATGTATGAAAGAGGGTGTCCAACCAATTTATTCAGAAAACTAAGCAAACAAAAAACAAAAACGAAAACGAAAAAGAAGACGCTCCAAGAACAACACAACTATGCATGAAACAATAAAAATGAATCGTTTGGAAGAAACCTGGGATTTTTATTGATGAAGAAGGGGATGCCTTGGGCATCCCCAAGCTTTGACGCTTGTACTTCTTGGATTTTTCTTGGGGTGACACACGTGGCATACCCAAGCTTGAGCTTTAGTCCATCCTTCATCTCATTACTCATTCCTTCCATATACCTGAAATTTTTCCTTCATACAAAACTTCGCACAATCTTTATTAGCAACATTAGTGCACTCAAGATAAATAAGTCTTAAGGTTCAGTTCTAACACCAAATAAACTTCCATTATAACATTAGCTACTGAAGCACTTCCCTCAAAAAGCTCAATTCCCCAAAAGAACTCAAGAAGGAACCAACAACAAGCAAATGCAGAAAATGGCAGAAATCTGTCAAAACAGACCAGCAGGTAAAGACGAATTTTTTCGAAGACCTTCTGTTGCTCAAATCAAAAAGTGTTGAACTAACGAAAGTTAGAATAAAAACCTGGGGCAGAAGCACAAAACATTACAGCTCAATTCGACATATAGATCTCTCTCACGAATTTTTACGGTGAAGCACAAAAATCTATTTTGGGACAGCAACTTTCCCAATCATTACTTCTCTCTCATTAGAGGTTACTCTTGGCACAAAAAGCAAATAAAAAGGATAAGGAGAGGTTATTACTAAAGTAATAACTTCCAAGACTCATCTAAAACTTTTGGGTTATCTCCAATAAGTACTTTTCTTTAACGCCGTTAAGTTAGGCATTAGAAGCAAAGAAAGAATCAAGTGTTCTCAAATGAAGAAGCATTAAAACCAACTTTCTTGCCCTTACCTCTCTTATTTTTATTCTTAACCTTTGGGAAAATGTGATTTTTTGGTGGAGAAGAAAGGTGCATGGTCCCCTTTCCCACATCTATTATTGCTCCAAGGAGTTCTAATAGGGACCTTCCAAGTGTAGTTTGTCCTTTTCCTGCACATTCAATAACAAGATAATCAATAGAAATCGTTTTCCCAAGGATCTTTGTAAACACTCCTTCAGCTATTTCAAGAGGTAATATGGTAGTATTATTAGCACAAAATATTTCTTTTCCTCCCTCAATGAGCCCCCAAGTATTCAGAGATTTATAAATATCTTTGGCCATAAGACAAAATTCAGACATGATATCACAGCGAGCTTGAAAAGTTTCGGTGTTCATCTCAATCTTTAACTAGGGAACCACTTTGATGGTTCAGAGTTTATTGGAACATAATTGTGCTGCTCCCTAAGCGTATTATAGCAACTTTCTAAGCTAGTAGTGTTGGAGATATGCCCAAGAGGCAATAATAAAAGTGATTATTATTATATCTTTGTGTTTATGATGAATGTTTACATCCCATGCTATAATTGTATTATTAGGAAACACTAATACATGTGTGTTTTGTAAACATAAGAGAGTCCCTAGTAAGCCTCTTGTTGAACTAGCTTGTTGATTAATTTATGATCATGGTTTCCTGATCATGGACATAAGGATGTAATTAATAACAAGGTTATATCATTAGGAGAATGATGTGATGGACATACACACCCATAGTAAGCGTAGCATAAGATCAAGTCATTTAGTTCGTATTGCTGTAAGCTTTCAAATACATAGTAACCTAATCTTTCGACCATGAGGTTATGTTAATCACCATCACCGGATGGAAACTTTGATGACATCAAACGCCGCTTCATAACTGGGTGGTTATAAAAGTGTCATTAGGTATTCTGAAAGTATGTGTTGAAGCGCATGAACCAAGATTGGGATTTGTCCATCCATTTGACGGATAGATATGCTCTGGGCCCTCTCGGTGGAATGTCATCTAATTAGCTTGCAAGCATGTGACTGGGTCACAGGGGATGACATATCACGGAACAAGTAAAGAGTACTTATCAGTAACGAGGTAGAACTAGGTATGGAGATACCGACGATCAAACCTCGGATAAGTATAATATAGTGAGACAAAGGGAATTGGTTTCGTATGTAAATGGTTCAATCGATCACGAAGTAATCGTTGAGTATGTGGGAGCCATTATGGATCTACAGATCCCGCTGATGGTTATTGATCGGAGAGGTGTCTTCATGTTCAGATATTCGCGAACTGTAGGGTGACACACTTAAGGTTCAAGTTGTTTTAAGTAGATATGGAATATGGTTTGGAGACCGAATGATGTTCGAGTCTTGAATGGATCCGGACATCACGAGGAGATCCTAATGGTCCGGAGAATAAGATTCATGTATAGGGGATCATTTTCTGAGTTAGGAAATGTTCCGGAGTGTTTGTATGAGGATTCTAGAAGGTTTCGGAATGTTCCAGAAGGTTCTAGAAGATATCTTGGAGTTTGCTTGAAAATCAAGAAAGGGATCAAGGAGTCCTGGTGGGTCAAGATACGGAGTCGTGGGGGAGGAGGACTCATCCCCCCACTCCCCAATCCGCCGGCCTAGAGGAGAGGAGTCCTTGTAGGACTCCCCCTCCCCAAGGCGCCCTCCCCCCTTAAATAGAAGGGCAGGGGCGCCCCCTCCTCCCTTGCTCACATAACTCCAATCTCCTCCACCTTTCTTCACAGGCATAGGCGAAGCCTCAGAATTCTCTACTCCACCACCACCACGCCAGCGTCTGCTGGGATTCCGTGGAGAAGATCTACTACCTCCGCCGTCATTGAACGGGAGAGGAAGGTCCGCTCGACTCCGACGCAGACCGCTCATGGAAGCGCCGGAACGCGGCGCCGGAAGGATCGTACACTTGACCGACTGTGGAAGTGCTGCCGGAACGCGACGCCGGAAGGATCGTCCACACGATCTTGAGATCGGCAAGTGATCGACTACATCATCCACGAGATCTAATCTCGTTAACGCTTTCGGTTCTATGAGGGTTAGTACCGATCTATCTTGTTGCTCATGTCTAGTAGATTAGATCTTGGCTTTTATCTAGATTAGATCTGGGTTTTGTTCGTTCTTGCGGTAGAAATTTTTTGTTTTCCATGCTACGAACCCATCAGTGGTATCAGAGTCGTATCTATGCGTAGATCTGTTGCACGAGTAGAACACAATGTTTTTGTGGGCGTTGATGCTTTTGTTGTCGGTGTCTTAGCGTGTACTTTGCATCTTGCGGTATGGTGGGATGAAGCGGCTTGGGCTAACATTACATGTCATCGCACATGAGACTTGCTCCACGCTTGACGTGCAACTTGCTTTGCACAAGTGGCTTTGCGGGTGTCTGTCTCTCCTACCATAGTAAGATTCAATTTACAATGAGCATCTTGACAACACTTGTATCAATGTTGTGGTCCTTGTTCGTAGGTAAGATCGGTCTTATGCGAAAGCCCCAAACCACATAAAACTTGCGAAGAAAATTAGAGGCGTCTAACTTGATTTTGCAGGGTTTTGTGATGTGATATGGCCATCATGTGATTGTGATTGTATTTGATGTATGCAATGATCCTTGTTGTAATATGGCAACCGGCAGGAGCCTAATGGTTGTCTTTAATTCTATTAAGACCTGCGTGTCTATTCATCTTGTAATAGCTTTATTCCAAGTAGGTGTAATAGTTGCTGGTGATGATGGACAACCATGAAGCGTAATCGACCTTGACGCAATGCTGGTGATGATGGAGATCATGTTCGTGCTTTGGAGATGGAGATCAAAGGCGCAAGAAGAAAAGGCCATATCATATCACACTAATTATGAATTGCCTGTGATGTTAATCCTTTATGCATCTTGTATTGCTTAGATCGCGACGGTAGCATTATAAGATGATCCCTCTCACTAAATATCAAGTAATAAAGTGTTCATCCTTAGTTGGCACTGCTAAGACTCGCTGCTTCAAGCATCACGTGATGATCGGTGTGATAGATTCTACGCAGTGTATACAACGGGTGCAAGCCAGATTTGCACATGCGGAAACTAAGGTTATCTTGACGAGCCTAGCATGTATGCATATGGTCTCGGAACACGGAATACCGAAAGGTAGAGCATGAGTCATATGATTGATATGATGAACATGAAGATTGTTCGCCGATGAAGCTACATCATCTCACATGATGATCGGACTTGGTGTAGCGGATTTGGTTCGTGTAATCACTAAGACAATGTGAGGGATGTTGTTTTGAGTGGGAGTTCACCTAGTTAGTTTAAGAATTAAAATTGAACTCTATTTGTCATAAACTTAGTCTAAACTACTTGCAAATTGTTGTAGATTATGGCGACCCCCTCCATCAATTTCAATGCGTTCCTAGAGAAAGAAAAGCTTAAGAACAATGGAAGCAATTTCACGGACTGGTTCCGTGGACTGAGGATCGTCCTCAGGGCTGGTCAATTGACCTATGTGCTCGATGCACCGCTAGGTGACCCACCTGCAGATAATGCCACCGATGACGAAAAGAATGTTTTCGCCACTCGGAAGAGTCATTACTCCACAATTCAGTGTACCATCCTCAGACGGTTTAGAAGCGGAGTCAACAGCTTTTGAGCACCACACCTGCTCGAGATCATTAAGGAGCTCAAAGCTACTTTTTGAGACTCAAGGCCATGGAGAGCTATGAGGCCTCCGAGAAGTTCTTTAACTGTAAGATGGAAGAAGGAAGCTCCGTTAGCGAGCACGTGCTCACCATGTCTGGGTACGCAAAGAAGCTCCAAGAGTTGGGAATATCGATTCCTAATGAATTGGGGATTCACCGTCTCCTTCAATCACTGCCACCAAGTTACAAGAACTTTGTGATGAACTACAACATGCACTGCATGAACAAGACGCGTTCGAACTATCGTCCATGCCGAAAAACTCAAGTGGAGATCAAGAAGGAGCACCAAGTGTTGATGTTCAATAAGACCACCAATTTCAAGGGAAAGGGCAAGCCTAGAAACAAGGGAAACTTCAAGAAGGACGGCAAGAAAGATGCCGCACCTGCTAAGAAGCCCAAGGCTGGTCCTAAGCCTGAAACTGAGTGCTTCTACTGCAAGGGTGTTGGTCACTGGAAGCATAACTGCCCCAAGTACCTGGCGGATCTGAAGAACGACAACATCAAGAAGAAAGGTATATTTGATATATGTGTTATAGATTTGTATCTTACTAGTAATGGTAGTAGTGCCTGGGTATTTGATACTGGTTCGGTTGCTCATATTTGTAACTCAAATGAGTCATGAATAAATGAAGATTGGCAAGAGAGGTGACGCTATGCTGCTGGAAATGGCTCCAAGGTTGATGTGATCGCCGCTTGACGCCCTCTACATATACCTTCGGGATTAGTTTTAAATTTAAATAATTGTTATTTGGTGCCTGCGTTAAGCATGAACATTATTTCTAGATCTTGTTTATTGCGAGACGGTTACTCTTTTAAGTCCGAGAATAAAGGTTGTTCGATTTATATGAGTAATATCTTTTATGGTAATGCACCTGAGATGAATGGTTTATTCACTGAATCTCGATAGTAGTGATACACATATTCACAAATATAGATGCTAAACGAATAAAATTGAATGATAATTTACATACATGTGGCAATCGCTGCCTTGGTCACATTGAGTGAAGCGTATGAAGAAACTCCATTCGATGGACTTCTTGAATCACTTGATTTTGAATCACTTGAAAGATGCGAAGCATGTCTAATGGGAAAATGACTAAGACTCATTCTCTGAATAATGGAGCGAGCTATGAGACTTATTGGAAATAATACATATCGATGTGCGGTCCAATGAGTGTAGCATCGCGGTGGATATCGTTATGTTCTCACTTTCACGGATGACTTAAGTAGATATGGGTATGTATACTTTATGAAGCATAACCAAACTTTCGAGAAGTTTAAGGAATTTCAAAGTGAAGTGGAAAATCATCGTAACAAGAAGATTAAGTTTCTGCGTTCTGATCGCGGAGGTGAATATCTGAGTTATGAGTTTGGCATGCATTTAAAGAAATGTGGAATACTTTCGCAGTTGACACTGCCGGGAACACCACAACGTAATTGTGTGTCCGAACGTCGTAATCGAACTCTCTTAGATATGGTTCGGTCTATGATGTCTCTTACAGATTTACCGTTATCATTTTGGGGCTATGGATTAGAGACAGCCGCATTCACTTTAAATAGGACACCATCTAAATCCGTTGAAACGACACCGTACGGATTGTGGTTTAGTAAGAAACCTAAGTTGTCGTTCCTTAAAGTTTGGGGTTGCGAAGCATATGTAAAGAAGTTACAACCTGATAAGCTAGAACCCAAAGCGGAGAAATGCGTCTTCATAGGATACCCTAAAGAAACAATTGGGTATACATTCTATCATAGATCCGAAGGCAAAATTTTCATTGCTAAGAATGGATCCTTTCTTGAGAAGGAGTTTCTCTCGAAGGAGGTGACTGGAAGGAAAGTAGAACTCGATGAGGTTATTGAACCTTCTCTCGGATTTGAGAGTAGCGCAGCACCGGAAGATGTTTTTATGCCGCCTGCACCAATTGGAGAGGAGGCTAATGATAATGATCATGAAACTTCAAGTGAAGTTACTGCTGAACCTCACAGGTCAACGAGGGTTCGTACCACTCCTGATTGGTATGACTCTGCCTTGAACGTCATGTTGGTGGACAACACTGATGACCCTGCGACGTATGAAGAAGCTATGGTGAGCCCAGATTCCGACAAATGGCTAGAAGCCATGAACCAAATGGGATCCATGTACGAAAACCAAGTGTGGACTTTGGTGGACTTACCGAATGGTCGTAAGGTCGTCGAGAACAAATGATTTTCAAAAGAAAACAGATGTTGATGGTAATGTTACTGTTTATAAAGCTCGACTTGTCGCGAAAGAGTTCACAAATTCAAGGAGTTGACTATGATGAGACTTTCTCACCAAGAGCTAAGCTAAAGTCTGTGAGGATTTTGTTAGCAATTGCTGCATATTTCGATTATGAGATTTGGCAGATGGATGTCAAAACGGCGTTCCTTAATGGTGACATTGAGGAAGAGTTGTATATGGTACAACCCAAGGGTTTTGTCGATCCTAAATATGCTAATAAGGTATGCAAACTTCAGCGCTCCATTTATGGACTGAAGCAAGCATCCCGAAGTTGGAATCAACATTTTTATAAAGTAATCAAAAACTTTGGATTTATACAAACTTATGGAGAAGCTTGTATTTACAAGAAAGTGAGTGGGAGCTCAGAGTATTCTTGGTACTATATGTAGATTACATATTGTTGATTGGGAATGATATAGAACTTCTTAATAGCGCCAAAACCTATTTGAATAATAGTTTTCAATGAAGGATCTTGGCTAAGCGGCACATATTCTAGGCATCAAGATTTATAGAGATAGATCAAGACTTAATAGCGCTTTCACAAAGTACATACTTAGACAAAGTTCTAAAGAAGTTTAGAATGGAAGATAGCAAGAAAGGGTTCGTGCCCATGTTGTCGTAAGACCTTGAGTAAAACTCAAAGTCCAAATACTGCAAGATAGAGAAAAGATGAATAATATTATCTATGCCTCGCCATAGGTTCTATCATGTATGCCATGTTGTGTACAAGACCGATATAGCACATGCTATTAGTTTGACTAGTAGATATCAAAGTGATCCCGAATGGAACATCGACAATGTCAAGAATATCCTAAAGTACCGAATAGACTAAGGATATGGTTCTTTCTTATGGAGGTGATGAACAACTTGTTGTAAACGTTACACCGATGTTAGTTGGAACACCGATCCGGATGACTCAAGTCACCAGATAATGATTTATTTTGAATGGTGTCAAGTGAGTGAGGAGTGCTAAGCAAAGCGTTGCCAGGCTAAATCTTCAACTTAATCGGAATACATAGCGCTTGAGGTCGCACAAGAAACCGTTGGATGAAGGAATTAATTACTGAACTTGGCGTGGTTCAGCAGTTGGACCCGATGGCCATCTACTGTGACAATACAGCTATAGCTAATGCATAGGAGCCAAGGTCACATAGCAAGCTGAAGCACATCAAGTTATGTTTCCACGCTTATTCATGAGTATGTCCGAGATGGTGACATAAAGATTTGCAAAGTACACACCGATCCGAATGTGGCGTATCCGCTGACTAAACCTCTCCCTAGGGCAAAGCATGACCAACACTAACGCCATGGGTGTTAGGTATATTACCATGTAATCTAGATTATTGACTCTAGTGCAAGTGGGAGACTGTTGGAGATATGCCCAAGAGGCAATAATAAAAGTGATTATTATTATATCTTTGTGTTTATGATGAATGTTTACATCCCATGCTATAATTGTATTATTAGGAATATTATTAGGAAACACTAATACATGTGTGTTTTGTAAACATAAGAGAGTCCCTAGTAAGCCTCTTGTTGAACTAGCTTGTTGATTAATTGATGATCATGGTTTCCTGATCATGGACATAAGGATGTAATTAATAACAAGGTTATATCATTAGGAGAATGATGTGATGGACACACACACCCATAGTAAGCGTAGCATAAGATCAAGTCATTTAGTTCGTATTGCTGTAAGCTTTCAAATACATAGTAACCTAATCTTTCGACCATGAGGTTATGTTAATCACCATCACCGGATGGATACTTTGATGACATCAAACGCCGCTCAGAATCGGGTGGTTATAAAAGTGTCATTAGGTATTCTCAAAGTATGTGTTGAAGCGCATGAACCAAGATTGGGATTTGTCCATCCATTTGACGATAGATATGTTCGGGCCCTCTCGATGGAATGTCATCTAATTGTTTGTAAGCGTGATCGGGTCACGGGGATGATATATCACGGAATGAGTAAAGAGTATTTATCAAGAACAGGTAGAACTAGGTATGGAGATACCGACATCAAACCTCGCATAAGTATAATATAGTGAGACAAAGGGAATTGGTTTCAGATGTAATGGTTCAATCGATCACGTAATCGTTGAGTATGTGGGAGCCATTATGGATCTCCGATCCCGCCGATGGTTATTGATCGAGAGGTGTCTTCATCATGTTCGTGATATTCACAACCATAGGGTGACACACTTAAGGTTCAAGTTGTTTTTAAGTAGATATGGAATATGGTTTGGAGACCGAATGATGTTCGAGTCTCGAATGGATCCGGACATCACGAGGAGATCCTAATGGTTCGGAGAATAAGATTCATGTATAGATCATTTTCTGAGTTAGGAAATGTTCCGAAAGTGTTTGTATGAGGATTCTAGAAGGTTCGGAATGTTCCGTAAGGTTCTAGAAGATATCTTGGAGTTTGCTTGAAAATCAAGAAAGGGATCAAGGAGTCCTGTGGGTCAAGATACGGAGTCGTGGGAGGAGGACTCATCCCCCACTCCCTAATCTGGCCGTTTAGAGGAGGGAGTCCTGTAGGACTCCTCCCCAAGGCGCCTCCCTTAAATAGAAGGGCAGGCGCCCCTCCTCCCTTGCTCACATAACTCCAATCCGCCGCCTCTCCTCCACCTTCTTCTGCAGTGCATAGGCGGCCTCAGAATTCTCTACTCCACCACCACCACGCCGTCCGCCCGCCGGGATTCCGTGGAGAAGATCTACTACCTCCGCTGCTCTGGAAGGGGAGAGGAAGGTCTGCCGACCAAGACGCAGGACCGCTCATGAAGCGCTGCCGAATGCGCGCCTGAAGGATCGTACACTTGATCGATCGCGAAGCGCTTTTAACGCGACGGGAAGGATCGCCCACACGATCTTGAGATCTAAGTGATCGATCACATCATCCACGCAGGTCTAATCTCGCTAACGCTGATTCACGAGGGTTAGTACCGATCTATCTCGCTGTTTCATGTCTAGTAGATTAGATCTTGGCTTTTATCTAGATTAGATCTAGGTTTTGTTCGTTTCAGTGTAGAAATATTTTGTTTTCCATGCTACTAACCCATCAAGTAGTGCTAGCCTCAAGAGTGTTCAACCTAGCAAATATTTTTTGTAAAAGAAATATCAGTTTGGCTAGGCATGTTGTAAGTCAGATCAATTTCTTTATAGCATTAATAGTATCATCTCATTACATAGGAGTAAATCTCCTCCCACAACAAAGATCTAAAGCATATCTATAGCATAGAGCAATCCCAAGGTAAAACTGCTAAGGAACAAGCTTTGAGTCATTTTAGGCTTAGTTTTTCATGTAGATCAGAGATTCTAGACCAAGCTTCTTTAGAACTTTCCTCAATTCCTTGTTTAAAAGTGAAAATCATTTCTGGGTGACATAATGATTGGAGCAAGGCTAGACATAGTGGCACCCAAGTTAGAACTAATTTTTTTGTGTTTTTCCAATAAGAAAGCAAACTAGTAAAACTAATTTTTTTTTGTGTTTTTGAAGAACAAAACAAGCAAACAAAGCAAAAAGAAAACTAAGCAAAACAAAAACAACAAAGTAAAGAGATTGGTTATGAGGGACTCCCTCAGAAGATGTCCGACTGCAAGAATCTGCCAGCTTTAAATTGCTTGATGGCTCAATGCACTAAGACCCAGAAAATGCTTGATGGCGGTGTTGATGTAGAGCTGATGAACACATCAGCAAGTTTCAGTTATGACCAAGGTTTAATAGAACCAAGAGCAAGGAACACCCCAAAGGTGTTATAGCTGCTGCTTTTTGTACACTCACCAAAAGCAGTAGCAAGGGAGACCTGTACAACAACCACATGAGGTTGTCAATGTTTTATGGAAAACAAAGGATTAAATGTATCGAGAAAGAAGTAAAAGTTTAAAGTAAACACAGCAAAGAAACAATTTATAGATCAGATGTAAAGAAAAGGACCGATCCATAGTTCACTAGAGGTGGCTCTCCTTAGATAGATAACATGGGTGAACAAATTACGGGCAATTGACAAACAATCGAGAAAGCAATGCATGCATATACTAATCATCTTGACCTTTGAGACTTGATTGGCATTACAACATTATACATGTAATCGCCATCCAACCGCATCTATGACTAATAATCCACCTTCAAAGTTATCATCCGAACCCTCCAAAGATATTGCAAGCAACAAATTATTGCTTTACGAACAAAGTAACAATACGATTGTTCTATGAACAAAGGATTGTTGTTTATCGAGCATAAATACTATCTTGAGTTGCTAGCATCTACTTGGCCAAGATAGCTACTAAACAAAAGCAAGCAAGATCACAAATAAAAAGACATGATAGAATCAATAATCAACTGAAATAGATCTCAATATCCATCTGATCCCGCAAAACACAATATGCAGAATTACAAATAGATGATCTCGATCATGAACGGAGCTCACAAGATCTAAACATGAAAGCACAAAGGAGGAGAACCAGCCATCTAGCTACTACATGGATCCCAGTCCAAGGATGAACTACTACGATCACACCGGAGGCTTGCATGGTGATGAAGAAGGCCTCTAGGTGAATTCCCTCCGGCTGTGGTGCCGAAGAGCTTTGATCCCTCCCGATCTAGATATGGAGATGACGGTACAGACTTTTCGGGATTTTGATCGGGTACTTATGGTTTACGCCCGAGGGCATCTTATAGTCGAAGGAGGCCGAGGTGCCTGGTCTGGCCACACCACCGGCGCTGCCAGGCCTGGCCACACGCCAGGTGGTGTGGCCGCCTGCCCTCTTCGGCCTCAGATTCGCACTTGATGACTTCCTAAAAATAGGCACTTTGGCTTTGCCCGCCCAATTCCGAGAATATTCATTTTCCACTTTCCTGAAACTAAAAACAGTGTAAAAGTGTGGCATTGTGGTTTTGTAATAGGTTAGTCCAAGAAATCATATGAAAAGTACTCCAAAGTGGAGCAAAAACAAGAAAGTGGATAAAACCAAGATGAAACATCAAAATTATAGATACATTTGCAATGTATCGAACCTCCTTTGAGTGATAAGATTGATATTATTATGTCTATGTTAATGGAAAGCCCATATTGATCCAAATAATGTTCCTTTAGCCTCTTTGGTTGCTCAAGAAGAGCAAGTTGATGAAACTTCATAAGAAATAACAACTTTGGCAATAAAAGAATTTGCTTATAGAAACATAAAGTTTTTTCCTCAGTTTTATTGAGAGGAGCACTCCTTATTGTTGTAAGAATTTCCATAAGTACCATTGTTGGGAGGATATGGCTTATAATTTTTGTTACCAAAATTATTCCTATAAGCATTATTGCCAACAATGGTAATGCTTATGAAGTTCACATCAACTTGCTCTTCTGAGCAAACCAAAGAGGCTAAAGGAACATTATTTGGATCAATATGGGCTTTCCATTAACAAGCATAGATAATAATATCAATCTTATCACATAGATTGCAAATGTATCTATAATTTTGATGTTCCATGCTTGGTTTTATCCACTTTCTGTGTTTTGTCCACACTTTGGAGAAGAACATTTCTTGATTAACAAGAGCCACATACAGTCGAAATGAATATTCTCGAATTACAAAGCCAAAGTGCCTATTTTTTCTAAGTCAACATCACCAGAAGATGCCTCGAACAAAGAGTCTATCTCCATCCCAGATCGTGCTCTTCCGAACTTGAAGGATTATGCTTTTTAAAGAGTTCATTAAAACAAACTTCATCAGTAGTTCTTCTACGAAGTAGATGGCTGGTTCTCCTCCTTTGTGCTTTCATGTCTAAATCTTGAGTCTGCTCATGATCAAGATCCTCTATTTGTAATTCTGCATGTTGTGTTCAAGGATCCGATGGATATTGAGATGCTATTTAAAATTGATTATTGATTCTATCATGTCTTCAAGTATTTGTGATCTTCCATGCTTTCCGCTGTTAGTAGCTATCTTGGCCAAGTAGATGCTAGCAACCTCAAAGAGTTAGTATTTATGCTCGATAGTGGGTTCATGCCTCGTAACTGGGAAGTGATGTAAATCTCTAAGGTACTAGATGTGCTGTTACTAGGGAGAAAACAACAATCCTTTGTTCATAGAACAATCATATTGTTTACTTTACACAATTTGTAAAGAAATAATGCTGCTTGCAACTTAATAATCGGAGGGTCGGATGATAACCTGAAGGTGGATTATTAGTCATAGATGTAGTTGGATGGCGGTCTATGTATAATGTTGTAATGCCCAATCAAGTTCCAAAGGAGTCAAGATGATTATCATATGCATGTATTGCTTTCTCGATGTTTGTCAATTACCCCGCTGTAATTTGTTCACGTAGAATGTTATCTATCAAGGAGAGCCACCTCTAGTGAACTATGGATCCCGGTCCTTTTTCTTTACATACAACCTATAAACTATTTACCGCTTCGCTTACTTTCTACAAACTATTACTCTTCCATTCGACACGCTTAATCCTTTGTTTTCAGCAAACATGCTGAGATTGACAACCTCATCGCAAGTTGGGGACAAAGTTCTATGGTTGTGTTGTGCAGGTCTCCACGCTGTTACTAGCACCGGTAAAGCGCCCGCCAAGGCTCAGCTAGCAACACCTTTGGGGTGTTTCCTTGCTCCTACTGGTTTGATTAAACCTTGGTTTCATAACTGAGGGAAACTTGCTGTTGTGCTCATCATACCTTCCTATTGGGGTTCCCAATGAGCTCTACATCATCACTGAGCCATCAGGCCCTAGTGACAAGCATTAAGCATAACAAGTCGCAACAAAGTCATAAACCACTAATAAAAGATACTAGGCACCATGCCCCAACAACTGATGCCATTACATGAACGATCTCATCCAATCCCTACCATCCCCATAGCCTACAGGGGGGATTACTCACCACAGATGGGGGAAACATGGATGGTCGATGGAGAAGCGATGGTTATGATGATGGCGATGATCTCTCCACTCCTCCCGCAGGTGCCGGAACGGAGTTTCGGTGCTGTTTCGTGGAATTGGTGGTATGTGGAGCGGAACTCCTTCTGGAAAAACGTTGAACCGCCTGAAGTTTTTAGGTCAAAGGCATCTTATAGGCTAAGAGGAGACCGAGGGCTGAGGGGCTCACACTCATGCCTGGCACGGCCTGGGGTACCTGCGTGCCGGGGTGTGGCAGCCTGGCCCTCCCCGCCTCATATTCTAGCTCCGTGAGTATTCCAAAGAATAGAACTTTGGCTTTTGTCCTCCATTCTAAGAATATTCATTTTCCGACTTTCCCGAACCAAAACACAAAAAAAAAGTACAGCACTGTGCTCTTGTTAATAGGTTAGTCCAAGAAATCATATGAAAAGTACTCCAAAGTGTGGACAAAACATAAGAAAGTAGATAAAACCAAGCATGGAACATCAAAATTATAGATACATTTGCAATGTATCACCCTCACGTCTGCTGCTTGGACCCATCGAAGTGTAGGGACCAGTAGTGGAGGTAGGGGGCTTCTCCGGCTGTTGGCTTTTTCCTAGTCGGTGAGGAAATCAGCCAAGGCTTACGACTTGATCGCTTATGCGGCTCAGATTTAATGTTGTGGACGCCGATTTTGACTACCACTTGGCGACTCTCGCCACCACTCGCGATTGCGAATGCTGTCCTCAAGAACGGCGTAGAGGAGACAACCATGATTGGGTGCTCTTAGAAGTAGGGAGCCATTGGGCTCAAGACCGCGATACCAGGCTTCGGTACTATGGGTAGCGTTGCCTTGAATCCTTCTGACTTCTGATGTAGTAGAGTGGGCGAAGATAGGGTGCTCCATGCCGCCCTCCGTCGCTGATCACCATCATGGCAATCGATTTAATCGCATGGAGGTCATGATGTAGACGAGCATTGGCTACTTGTCAATGGGTAAGACGAGTAGCGGTGCTGCAAGGAGCACTTCCTTGAGCGCGTTATTCGCTTCTGCGTTCCATTGGAACGTGGGGTTCTTGCATCGACATCAGAGAGAGGCATTTCTCTTGCCAGTCGGGGATGAAGCAACCGAGGGCCACGACTGGACGAATTAGTCGGACATCGCGGAGGCACTGTTTCCCGAGACACGCGATGGTGTCGATCTTAGTGGGTTTTGCTTTGATGCCCGCTTGGAGACCATGTTCCCTGTGAGTCGTCCGTGGGCACCCAAAGGTGCACTTTCCTAGATCGAAGCTTGATCTTTGTACCTCCGCAGATTCACGAAGGTCTCGCCAGTTCACGAGCAGGTCGCTTCCGGGTGGATTTTACCACCACGTCGCCGATGTAGACATGGATGTTGCGCCGTTTGACCGCAAGGCACTCATGCATGCACCGTTGGTAGGTCGCCGCTCTTGAGGCGTAACGCCTTGCCGGTGTAGCGTGGTACCGAATGGCGAATGAACACCATCTTCTCCTCGCCCCGACCACCATTTTGATCTGGTTGTAACCAGAGTACGCTACGAGGAAGCACAATTCGGTCTCATCGAGTCGATGATCTAATCGATGCATGGTAGACAAACCTCCTTCGAGTAGGCGCCATTAAGGTTGGTGTACTGATGCACATTCTCCAGGTGTTGTTCTTGTTCAGAACCAAGACTAGATGTGCCAGCCACTTGGAGTACTTGATTGGCTGAATGAAGCATGCGGCGAGTAGTCGCTGCACTTCTTTGGTGATTTCTGAGTGGCTCTCTTCATTGAAGGGCCACAGCGACTACTTTACAGGTCGCACTTTTGGATCAGCATTGAGTTTGTGCTCGTGAGTTCCTCGACACTGCATGTCGGATGGCTTCCATGCGAAGATGTCATGGTTCTCTCATAGGAACTGGCGAGCGTGCTTTCCTAAGCGGGGCTCATGTTTGTCCCGATGGTGACCGTCTGGAGTCGCTGGGATGAGCTCGAGAGCGGGTGTGCGTGGTGGCCTCAAGGACGCCTCCCGGAGTATTCCACGATTGGCTTTTTAGGATCGCCGAAGTCGCCCTTATCAACATTGCTCACAGATTCAGCAAGCTCATCCGCGTGGTTGGTTTCTGGATGGCGATGGCGTCGCAGCCGACACCTTTGTCCTCGCAGCTCATGGCGGGGTCGCTGTGGATGGTGATGATGCCGCGGCCCCGGAGCTTCATCATGTTGTAAGAGGCGGTGCCGCCATGAACTTGGCAGGCTTGTCACCCCAGACGCAGTGGTAGGGGCTACGGAAGTTAACCAGCTCAAGATGATCCGCCGCAGAAGTGGCTGGTGTGCTGGGGCAGACCGTAGCGCCACCTTCCCGATCGTACGCCCCGACCGGGACGATGCGTCGGAAGGTAGTGAGGGTCGATTCATCTGACCGACCGCATGGAGCTGCATCCTCTTGAAGGTGTCCAAGTAGAGGATGTTGATGGAGCTGCCGCCATCCATCAATGTCTTGGGGAGCCGTGAATCACCACTTTGGCTTGACCACTGTATGCGACTCGCCTGGTACTCGACCATGGGCGCCAGAGTCCTCGCGGCTCCAAGTGATGCTCCGCCGAACCAATTGAGGAAGCGGGGATGTTGACTTGGGTCACCGTGATTGATGGTGATCACACGTCGAGCACCTTCTTCGCGCTTGGTGCCGAGGCTGATGAATGTGTCAAGCAAGCCCGCTGCATGGCCGAAGCCGCTGTTGTTGCCATCGTCCCAAGGGGGGTCGTCATTGTTGCCCTCCCTTGCTCGTCTTGCCTTTTCGATCTCCTTCAAGGAGTTGCACCATGGTGTGGTGGTGGCTTCCTCCCGCTCGATAGACATGCTGGTTCAGCAGGACGGGTCGGTCAATTTCGCCTTGCCGTGTTGTTCACAGGTAGTTTCCGCTATCGCTGTAGTTTCCTTCGTCACGGCGGTAGTTCTTCGGGTCGTGTTGCTCATAGCCGGCGTTGGCGATGAAGTCGACTCGCCCATCACCACGACGTTTGCTGGTGAGGCGAGTGTTCCTGTAGCACATCTCGCGCTGTCTCCCGTTATCATTGCCGTTTGTACGACGTCTTCCCCCAGCTTCGTCATTGGAGTCTTGGTTGGGGTCTTCCGCGCATAGCACTTGGCTATCTCGAGGAGGTTGGGGATGTTGTCGAGTCCGCAGACCTGCTGATCTTGGCGACTAGGGGCTCATACCGACACGCCGTTCTTGAAGCAAGGGATCACCGTGTCCGGTCGATGTCGGCGTTGATCCACAGCTCCTACCACCTCTAGATCTAGTGGCGAGTCGACTCGCGCTGTCCCTAGATGCAGCGCTCCAGGTCCTCGATGGTGGTGGCGCGGGTGTAGAAGCCCTTGAAGTGCCTGACAATGCCGTCGCGCATCTCTTCCCATGAGTTGATGTTGTCTGCAGGGAGGGTATTGATCCATTGTCGGGTCGCTCCCTCCATCATCAGGGGGAGGTAGCGAGTGGCGAGCAGGTCGGTGTATTCGGCGATTCCCATTGCAATAAGGTACGTGTCCAGCCACACCATTGGATCGTACATGGGATTGTACTTCTCATTCTCCTTGGGCGCCTTAAAGTTGACGGGTACTTCTCGCATCGGATCATTGGTCTGAAGCACTGAGGGCCGACTCGGCTGAGGGAGCCCCTTAGCTCGGGGTCACTGTGATTGGTGAGTGTGTGCCTCAGATCATTGGCCTGGCACGCCCGCCAGGCCTGATTGTTGACGATGTGAGTTCGTGCGTCAATCAGCTGACCGTTGGCGGCGACCGTGTTGTTAGCCGGTCGCGGCTCGTTGCTTGAGAGCACGGGGTGCAGGGCCCATGGTTGGAGCAGCGGGGGCTCAGGTGGTGGGCAGTTGAGGGTGTTGGCGACTGTCGGGTGGCCGCTCGAGGCCACCCTGCTTCTGGATGATCGGGAGTACATCATTCCCTGTGGGTCGACTCCCGCGGCTTGCTGCTTGACGTCCCTGGTGAGTAGGGCCTGGGCATACTTGACTTTAAACGTGCCTTCCCCGTGATGTTGAGGTTGGCGACTGCGGCTTGCCCCACGATGACATTGTCCATTGGGGTGGAGTATAGGGGGAGACCATTACGCCGCAAGATTGTCGAGAGATGAGCATCTGCGGCTGGTCGAGCGAGGAGGCGTGTGGCCGATGGGTGGTGGTGGGGCTCTAGTAACCGGGGCACCAGGCAGTAGGTGATTGCTTCTCCAGCAAACAGGTTCACAAGATATCTCGTGATTGGCTGCGTGGTGTAACACCCCAAATCTTCTAATCAAGATTATCAAATTCTAATCACCCAAGTTTAGGGTTAACAAAAACTTTTATTAAGAAAATGAATATGAATGCACGTGTGTTTGCATTAGTATAGAATTGAGTGTATATGCCATGCTTGATTGTTCGAAATAATGTGAAATGGTTTAAAGATGAATACTACATCATCTAGGCCAATTACAAACAAAATCCAAAGAGAAAGAAATCAAATATGAATAAATAAACCAAATGGTCATTTTGACCATTTTAAACCACTAGGTCACTTTGTGTGTTCCTAGAAGAAAATTTCTAACAGAAATAATTCTAATTCTTTTCATCCCTTGCTAGACCAAGTAAAGGTGTATCAAGGCCCACTTTACAAACTTACAAAAACATTTTCCAAATCAATTAAATGGACAGTTGAAAATGGAATCTAGTTCATATGTTAAGATCCCACTTTTTCAAAAACCCACCAAATCAATTCCCCTTGACCTCTCCAAGCAAACTTAGACTCTCAAGCTTAATCTAAGATCACCCAAAAAAATCATTCAAAAATTCCAAACTTCTTTTCATGCGGCCAGTAACACAAACACCTGGCATGCACAGATAAACCTCTAGCCTAACTTTAGTGTTTAAACAGTAATCAAATGACCTATCGATCTCCCCTTAACTCCCCTATCCCCCCTGATTCTAACCCAGCCCCAGACCAGCTCCCCTTCGCTTGCAAGTGGAGTCCGCCTGCTTGTGGTCATCATCGGCCGACCATGGCCAACTCGCAATAGACCGCCTCGCCCATCCAGATGTCCAGAGGTGCACCAGCCTACATCCACTCCGTCCATCCCACTACCGGGCTAAGCCCGACCACCCTAGTCGTAAGCACGACCGCTTTCACGCCATGCCTGCAAGATGGGTTGACCAGCTCGCCAGCTCGCGCTTTTGCACTCACTATGCACGCACAGCACCACGATCACGCCACCCCAGACACCCCTGCTCGGCCAAGACGACTCCGCAATGCCGCCTGCCGCTGCAAACACTTCGCCACCGCAAGAAGGAGCACCACACGCTACCGAATCCGAACCGAATCAAGACCGCCTAATGCCTCACCATTAAGTCCGTGGAGAACCGCCAGGAGCACCGACTGCCCCACGCCGCCCATGCCGATAGTCATCAGAGACGCCACCGTCAAGCTCATCACACACCGCTTTGGCCCCTCAACGCTTATAAAAGGAGGCCACCCCGCCTCCATTCTTCACACCACTCCACTCCCACTCCTCACCGACCCTCCCTACTTCTCCTGAGCAAGGCAAGCACCACCGCCAGAATTTCACCGAGCCTCCGCTGCGGGAGGAGATGGGCGCCGTTGATTCCGACCACCCCAAGCCCTGCCGTGACTACGCCTCGCCTCGCCATCGTCAGCCACTTCGATTGCCCCCGTCGCCGACCCTAGCTGGAGCCCATGAGAGCCACGCCATACCCCCACCGGGCTTAGGTCAAAATCTCACCGGATCTGTTCGCCGTCAACGATGACTCTCGGCCGTTAGATTAGAATTCGATCGCACGGTCTAGATGCTTAGATACTGTTTCGGTTAAACTGAGTTGCTGACTAGTGGCCCCCATCTGTTAGTAGCCTGCTGCACTATGCAGTGCAGCTGGGCCGGCCCGTTTAGCTTTCCCGCACAGGCCTGGAAATTCAAATATAGATTTTCCTTTTTAGTTAAAATCATATTTTGTCCACATATTCAAAAATAAATTCAGAGATTTCTACTTAACCAAATTGCATAATTTAAATTTTGCTAGAAAGGTAATTAAACTATCTATCCAAGTCAGTTGGATTTAAATCATTTGGAGTTAGAGATAATCTATAGCAAAAAATAACAAGACAGAGACTTTTGCAACTTCAAACATTTTTCAAAAATCAACCATAATAGCTTTTGAGTTGATTCCAACTCTCAAAAATCAAATTTGACAATATCTATCTGAATATGTAAAATATATAGGTTTGCATGCAGGACATGGGACTAGTACCAAAAGAAGGCTATTAGGGTATTTCTAGTCACTTTAAATCTTTAAATAATAATCTTACCTTTATGAAATGTGACCAACCCTTTAAATCACATTCCCAATATGACACCACGCCAAGGATTTACATTGTTCGACTGCTTTTTGAATTTCTTATGCCCGCTTATGGTCGCTATGGTCGCTTCGGCCGTAACCATGGAGCATCTTCTTTGCTTCGGGATGCTTGGGTCAATTTTCATTGTGAAGGGTGGAATTTTATCAAACTTATTATAATCTTCTGACTTATCTATCTTGTCCTTGACTCCCACGATATTTATTTTTCTTGAAAGAACTATGTGACGCTTTGGCTCATCGTGTGATGTATTCGTTTGCTTATTTTTTTTTCTTTTTTTCGGTATGGAGGACATGTCCTTCACATAGAAAACATGTGCCACATCATTGGCTAGGACAAATGGTCCATCTCAGAATCAAGATTGTTGAGATCTACTGTTATCATTCCATACAACTGGTCTACCTTTACCCCTTCTCCATGTAGGTTGATCCATTTGCACCGAAACAAAGAGACCTTAAAAGAAACTCCATAATCAAGTTCCCATATCTCCTCTATGTAACCATAGTATGTGTCCTTTTTGCCATTCTCGTCTGTTGCATCAAAGCGGACACCACTGTTCTGGTTGGTGCTCTTTTTATCTTGGGCGATTGTGTAAAATGTATTCCCATTTATCTGCACTTTGGTAATTCAATATAGTAGAAGATGGTGACCCAGCCAACAAGTAGAGCCGATTCCAATAGTGGTGTCATTCATTAGATGTGTTCGCAACTAACCGCCAAAGTCTTCATGTGTTCATCTCTAATCCAGAGTCTAGCTTTTCCGGGTTGTTGGAGCATAATATTTTTGTGTTCCTGATATACGGAGTCGCCAAGGTGGAATTCTCAGAGAACCGTAGTGTGCTTGGAGTGAAAGATTGTCCGTCCCTACATATCATTGCTTTCTTTCCCAGCGCGTTTTCCACTCGGGCCTCCTCATGTCGTGATTCAGAACACCAATCAGCTTAAGGTCGAATAAAGTCAACACCAAACTTAATGACCTCCTCTGCTTTATAGCCCTTGGAGATGCTTCCTTCCTGCCTTGCATGGTTATGAACATATTTCTTTAACACTCCCATGAACCTCTCAAAGGGGAACATATTGTGTAGAAATACAGGACCGAGAATGGAAATCTCTTCGACTAGGTGAAATAGGAGATGTGTCATAATATTGAAGAAGGATGGTGGGAACACCAACTCAAAACTAACAAGACATTGGACCACATCCTTCTGTAACATTGTCAGAATATCTTGATTGATCATCTTCTGAGATATTGCATTGAGGAATGCACATAGCTTCACAATGGATACTCGAACATTTTCCAAAGAGAAGCCCCTTAATCCAATCAAGAAACTACATCATAATCACGTGAAAGTCATGAGACTTCAGGTTTTGGAATTTTTTCTCTGCCATATTTATTATCCTCTTTATGTTAGAAGAGAATCTAGATGTCACCTTCATACTGTAAAGGACTTCAAAAAGATTTTCTTCTTTTCTTTCGTAAGAGCATAGCTGGCAGGACTTAAGTGACGCCCTTAATCTGTCTTGTTCTGTGGATGCATGTTTTGTGGGTCTTTCATACGTTGTTAGTGTTGGAGATATGCCCAAGAGGCAATAATAAAGTGGTTATTGTTATATCTTTATGTTTACGATGAATGTTTACATCCCATGCTATAATTGTATCATTAGGAAACACTAATACATGTGTGTTTTGTAAACATAGAAGAGTCCCTAGTGTTTCTTGTTGAACTAGCTTGTTGATTAATTGATGGTCATGGTTTCTGATCATGGACATTAGGATGTGATTAATAACAAGGTTATATCATTAGGAGAATGATGTAATGGACACACACCCATAGTAAGCGTAGCAAGATCAAGTCATTAAAGTTCGTATTGTTGTAAGCTTTCAAATGCATAGTAACCTAATCCTTCGACCATGAGGTTATGTTAATCACCATCACCGGATGGGTACTTTGATGACATCAAACGCCGCTCAGAATCGGGTGGTCATAAAGGTGTTATTGGGTATTCAAAGTATGTGTTGAAGTTTATGAACCAAGATTGGGATTTGTCCATCCATATGACTTGATAGATATGC
Organism: Avena insularis; assembly: GCA_023614405.1. Taxonomy (NCBI): domain Eukaryota; kingdom Viridiplantae; phylum Streptophyta; class Magnoliopsida; order Poales; family Poaceae; genus Avena; species Avena insularis. The sequence continues at coordinate 15,959 of JAJUPC010000510.1, read as the reverse complement.
TCTGGGCCCTCTCAGTGGAATGTCATCTAGTTAGCTTGCAAGCATGTGACTAGGTCACAAGGGATGACATATCACGAAACGAGTAAAGAGTACTTATCAGTAACGAGGTAGAACTAGGTATGGAGATGCCGACGATCAAACCTCGGATAAGCATAGTATCGCGAGACAAAGGGAATTGGTTTCGTATGTAAATGGTTCAATCGATCACGGTCATCATTGAGTATGGAGCCGTTAGGATCTCCGTATCCCATGATGGTTATTGATAGAGATGTGTCTCACATGTTCAGATATTAACGAACCGTAGGGTGACACACTTAAGGTTCAAGTTGTTTTAAGTAGATATGGAATATGCGTTGGAGATCGAATGTTGTTCGAGTCTCTGAATGGATCCGGACATCACGAGGAGATCCTAATGGTCCTGGAGAATAAGATTCATATATTGGAGATTATTTTCTGAGTTAGGAAATGTTCCGGAGTATTTGTATGAGGGTTCTAGAAGGTTTCGGAATGTTCCGGAAGATTCTGGAAGGTTTCTTGGAGTTTGCTTGAAAACCAAGAAAGGGAACAAGGAGTCCTGGTGGGTCAAGACACGGATTCGTGGGGGAGGAGGACTCTCCCCCCACCTCCAACCCGCCGGCCCTAGAGGGAGGGGAGTCCTACAAGGACTCCCCCTCCCATGGTGCCTCACCCCCCTTAAATAGAAGGGCAGGGGCGCCCCCTCCAACCAAGGCTCATACAACACCAATCTCCGCCGCCTCTCTCCTCCACCTTTCTTCTGCACAGGCATAGGCGAAGCCCTGCAGAATTCTCACCTCCACCACCACCACCATGCCGGCCGTGTTGCTGGGATTTCGTGGAGAAGATCTACTACCACGTCACTGAACGGGAGAGAAGGTCCGCCTCAACTCCGCATATGTGACCGCTCATGGAAGCGCCGCGGAACGCCGGCTACCGAAGGATCGTACACTTGACCGTCATGAAGCGCCGAACGCCGCCGGAAGGATCGCACACTTGATCGATCATGAAGCGCCATTGAACGCCGACGCCGGAAGGATCATCCACACGATCTTGAGATCGGCAAGGATCGACTACATCAACCACTTAGAATCAGCTCGTTAACCGCTGGATCTTCGAGGGTTAGTATTCTATTGACTCGTTGCTACAATCTAGTAGATAGATCTTGGCTTGTTCATAGATTAGATCTTGATTGTGTGTTCATGCGGTAGAAATTTTTTGTTTTCCATGCTACGAACCCCAACAGTTAGTCCTCCCGTGCTTCTGGTATATCTTTTGTCTTCCCATACACGCCAAGAATCCTAGCAGTTCACGACAGATTCTTCATCATGTGCATCACGTCGATTGAAGAGCGGACATGTAGGACTTTCCAATAGGTAGCTCCCAAAATATATATTTCTTCTTCCACATGGGTGCATGTCCCAGAACGACATCGCTCTAATGTGTTGATCGCCAGACCCTTTCCAAAGATTACTTCTATGTCCTCGACCATACCAAATACATCATCACCTATAGGCGGTCAGCTTCTTTCAAGAATCTACCTCACCTTTGAAATGCTTGCCTTTCTTTCTTACTTGATGATTGATCTAAGAAATCGATTCCCCAAGTACACAACCTTCTTACATTTATGTAAATATGTAGCTTCAGTATCATCTAAAAAGTGTGTGCATACCTTGTATCCCTTGTTTGTCTGTCCTGAAAGGTTACTAAGAGCAGCCAATCATTGATGGTTACGAAAAGCAGCGCTCGAAGGTCAAATGGCTCATGTTTGTGCTCATCCCACACACTTACACCTGGTTTTTCCCATAACTGTAAGAGTTCTTTAACTAATGGCCTTAGGTACACATCAATGTCATTGCTGGTTGCTTCGGCCTTGATAAGCACTAGCATCATAATGAACTTACGCTTCATGCACAGCCAAGGAGGAAGGTTGTAGATACATAGAGTCACATGCCAGGTGTTGTGGCTGCAGCTCTGCTCCCCAAAAGGATTCATGCCATTTGTACTTAGAGCAAACCATAAGTTCCTCATGTCACCTACAAAGTTTGGGAACTCTCTCTCGATTTTTCTCCACTGGGACCCATCAATGGGTGTCTCAACTTCCGCTTTTTCTTACGGCCTTCATTATGCCATCGCAACAACATGGCATGCTCTTTGTTTCTAAATAGACGTTTCAACCTTGGTATTATAGGAGCATACCACATAACCTTAGTAGGAACCCTCTTCTGGGGGCTCGTCATCGCCATCAACATCACCAGGGTCATCTTGTCTGATCTTATACCATGGCAAAGGCATACCGGATAATTATCTAAATTCTCGACTTCATCACGAGAGGATGCGTCATTTATGCATGCATGTATCTTCGCACATCTAATCCTAGAGGGTAGAGAATCTTCTTTGCTTCATAAGTATTCTCGCAATTCTTTATCCTTTGGAAGCTTCCTTTCATTATTTTCAAGAACTTCAAATCTCTTGTTAGATAAACTAGTCTCTTCCATTTTAGCAATTCCAGTGGTACCGAAGCTTTGCCGCCATCTTCGCAATTTGGGTATAGCAATTTTTTTGATCCTCTAACATGCCCTCCAACATCAACTTCCCTTCTCGTTTTCATAGTCTCGCTAATCGTAAATGACCACCAAGATCATCAATGGGCTCATCCGATGCCCCTAACCTCCTTCTTTTCATTCTCTTCCATTGCAGATCATCAGATTCAGGGAACATATGACAATACTTGTCATCATCCTCTTCTTCTTCATTGTCTTCCATCATAACCCCTCTTTCTCCGTGCTTGGTCCAGCAATTATAGCTAGGCATGAAACCTCTTCGAATAAGGTGGCCGCGAATGATTTTCGAGGAAGAGTACTCCTTGATGTTCCGATATTGAACACATGGACAACACATAAATCCATTCTCTTTGTTTGCCTTAGCCACATCGATAAATTTATCCACGCCTTGAATTTACACGGATTCACGCCGTCACCATACATCCATCCCCAAATGCTCATCTGCATCATTACAGAACATCATGAATAGTGAGATGGCCACTTTACGTCGACGTGTGCATTATTATATCAATGACAGATGAAGGATAAGGTTGGTAACCTCGATCAAGAAGGAAAGAAAGAGGAGAAAGACTTAAGTGTGGCTCGCACCTTATATCATTTTTATTTTGTGCGTAAATCAAGCGATCATTCTTCTAAATATTTCATTTAACACCTAATGTGCATAGGAAAAATACTAGCACACACCTCACTCCTTCAACCAAGAGAAAACAAAGGGAGGGCTGGTCAAGGCGATTTATAGGCGGACTATTTGTCCCGCTTATAATACTAACCGACTAAAGGTAAAAGTAGACCATGTGTCCGGGGTCCACGCTTAGTCAATATAACCGGGACGAATAACCCTTAAGAACCGAGACGTATGCCCCCGACTTCGTAAGGCCACTGACCCTCGAACCGGGTACAAATGTTGCATTAGTCCTGGTTCGTGGAGAAACCGACAACAGTTATTAGTCCTGCTCGTGGAGAAGCCGACAAAATCTCGGAGGTCGCAAACAAAAGGCGCTTTTCTACTAGTGGCAACACTAGAAGCTATCGTCTATTCTGAAGGTTTATCGCTTGCTGCTGATCTGAATATCACAAAGCTGGTTCTGGCCACTGATTTCATAGGAGTTGCTGATGACACCAACAAGGGAGCTTGTCATCGCATGCTACCATCCTTAAGGAGATATAACAAAGGCGCCTTTTTGGTGTCTTCCATTGTAGTGCACGAGAAAAGATCAGTTAATATAGATGATCATAGATTAGCCAGGAGGTCGGTCGTATTAGAGGCCCGTCTTCATGTTTGGTTTGGTGTGTCTCGTGATCCTCTTCTTGTATTTAGACTCTGTTAATTATACTAGCTGAATGCCCGTGCGTTGCCACGGTCCGACGCGAGTCATTGTCACAAAGAATTATAATATCGGACTTCAGGATTTTAGCAAGTGCAAAAGAAAATCACTACTGCTAGACAACAATTAGCGCCATCGGTAAACACTTATTTCCGATGAATTACGACCAGAAGCAAAAAATCATGTAGAGAGAAAAGCCACATTGCCTCCAGAGTCAGATCGGGTCATCTGTCCAGATTTTGCAATCTCTCGGCCAGTACCATACCTTCAAAAGACGTGCGCTGTTGTGTAGATTACTTGCAAGACCACAACGGGCTTCATGATTGTTCTTGAGAACAACATGTGTACATAGCTCTATATATTAAGTAAGTCAGACTGCCAGAACTGAAGTTTAATTATTCAGCAATATTGCAGCACAAGAGATGCCAGTCACAACCTCTCGGCTGCATCTCCAGCACCACCAGATGCTCACGCTTGACGGTGAGAAACCAGATGCCAAGAAGAGCTCAAGGCTTGACCGGGTGCAAACCAAATGCCACCGCTTTCCCTTCTCGCTAGATTCCGACTGGAGGAAGGGTTAGTAAGTTGTTTCACCGGGCGAAGTGAGCGATTTACGGAAGGCCGATATGTGGCGCGAGTCTTCCTCGCCTAGAACACCCATGAACTTTTTCTCCATAGATTGTATAATAAAGTGTGCATCTGATTGTTATTACTATCTAAAATTTTAGCAAATTAACAGTGACATCTTTAGAGATTATTCAGCTAGAGTACACATTTACACAATACCATGTTTCATCTATTATTTTCCGATTCAAATTAGTTAATTCAAATTTGTCAAAATACGAATGTATCTAATACTAAATCATGTCTAGATACAATCAATCTTGACAAATCTAAGTCAACTAATTTGGATCGAGGAAGTAACAAAAGCTACAAAATAAATTATTGTTGCATCAAAGTGGCTTGTAGTCGCCTTTGGTCTTGACAAAGATTGGCAAATGACCGCTTTGCATCACCTAGAACCACCATCCGCATAAAAGGCCTAACCACTATCGGTATGCAATGATATATCCAAAACACATGGTCGCCACAGTAACATTCAGACGAACTCGTCGGAGAGGATGGAATCATCCCGTTGTCGATGTCCTTCATCACACCTTAATGTTCATGAGCCGAGGAAATGAATATGTCGTGGCGCCATACTTCATGCTACTTTTGGTACTTTCGATCTTACATGATTCAAGTGCGTATAAAATGACTGTACTATCCTTAGTAGTTGTGACCTCGCTCAGCCTACAATTGACCTTACTTAGAGCAATAAGCTTAAATTCCCGTGATACTTTCAACCCCATGTAATGATCCTCATCTCAATAATCAGCACCATGCCAAAAATATCACCAAGACCCAAATCGAAAGTAGCGAGAATATTAACAACATTGTACCTTCACCGCAGCTCCACCTTTGCGTAAAAATTAGTCCCATGGCGAGACGTATAGCGGGTGAGGCCAACGGTGCCAAGCTCTCCATGGCATCCAGATCGGCTACGCCTAATACGTGATCCTGCGATCCCGCCGCCCGCTAAGAGGAGGAGCAGGGTGGAGAGGCGAGGAAGGCCTCACACGCAATGGCCGGATGGCCTCTCACCGTCGGGAGAGCTCGGCACGAGGTTGCCGGCCCATGTCCGTCAGTGTGACGCGCAGAGGTAACACATGATGACCTCCGTCTGCTGTGAACAGAGGAACGGTGGATCACCGGCCGAGAATGGGTAGTAGCTCTACAGAAAGGTAACGGGGAACGATTTGCGAGGATACCAGGGTACTTGCGGCAAAGATTGTCTCTGTGAGGATCCCTGGGCATGGAGCATCGAGCTACATCATGAGATAGCGACGGGAGGGAGAGGCACGGCAGGCAGACGGAGGTTTCGAGCAAGCAAGAAAGAAAAATATCTCGCATGGTTTAACTTTGCGGCAGCCTTGCAATATAGCCAAACTCATAGGGCAAAAACGCCTTTTATGGCGCATTTAAAATTTCCCTACGTCGATTTAACGTATTTACTAGGTAAATTAGTAGATAATACATAGACATAGATACATAGATATAGATAGATAGATAGATAGATAGATAGATAGATAGATAGATAGATAGATAAAGGATGGATCTGATGCTAAAATAAAGGAGTTCTTGCTTGCCTTGGCCGATGCTAATAGCTGGGCTTGGCCCTACGCGAGCCTAGTTGGAAGCTAGAGATCGACCACACCAATCAAGCCCAATAACATGCACATATCTGCTTATTTCGTCTTTTCTGCTTTTTTTGTTATTTGAACAACAATTTATTTTAAAATTTTGATTTTTAAAATCTAAACAATTCAGAATCAAAACTTTCTTAAAATTTATATTTTAAAAAATATTAAAAAGATTCAAATATGAATATTTTTAAATATGGACATTTTTAAAGAAGAAATTTTTTCAAAGGGAATAAACTTACCAAATTTAAACCTTTTTAAATCAGAACACTTCCAAAAATCTAAACATTTTTCAAATATGAACATTTTGTAAACATAAACACTTTGAAAATATGAACAATTTCAAAATTTGAACACTTTTCAAAAAAAATCAACTGATGACAATGAAAAAACATAACAACAAAACATAAATAAAAAGAAAACAGAAACAGAAAAGAAAAGGAAAGAAAACAGAAATAAAAGCAAGAGAAAGACGTACCTGTAATATGGGCCGGCCCATGAAGGAAATCATTCAGGCGGAGCGCCAGGTAGAGGCCGCAGTGAGCGGAGAATAGGATTTGCTGAGGAGGGCGGCCTGAGAAAAGTCCGAAACAAAGGAGGAGGAGCGTGCTCTTCTTATTTTTCTAATATATCGGCGAAGCTGGTCGATCCTGAAGCCAGACAATCGTCCCCCACCCCAAGTTGGATCCTGAGGAAACCCCAGGTCGATGCTGGCGGCGGAGGCGGAGGAGGGGCGTCGGTGATGGCCTCGGAGGATGAGTCGGAGGTGGAGGGGGAGGGGGAAGTGGCCTAGGAGGGGCATGCGGAGGTGGCCTCGGAGGAGGGCGAGGCGGAGGTGGCGTGGGCCCTGGTTAGCTCGGCGTCTGGTAAGCGGAGCTGCATTTTCCGCGATTGCCTGTGCCCCTGGCTGTATTTTACCCTGACCAGCCGCGTCGCCCCTGGGATTGACTACATCCGCACCCTGGCCCCGCTGCCGACCACCTGCCCGGCTGGTCGCTGCTCGTTGGCGTCAGCGACGGCGTCTCCTCCCTACAGGTCAGCCGCCCCTGCGTCGCGCGATCCGGGCATATCCTCGGACGGAGAGACGACGTGCTCGAGGTCTTCCACAACATCGTCCTCGCCAAGCCGCCGCGGTTCTGCTTCAAAGCTGGCGTCGCCCCGCTGCCTTCCGATGGCCGCTGGCTATGCCTCCTTCACAACTACTCTCGTGAGCAGCCCCATGCCTTGCAGCTGTCTCTGCTCCCGCAGCAGGCCGCCGTCACCAAGGAATTGCCTCTGCCGGAGATTCAAGGGTCTACTAGCCAACTCATACCCATCTCTGCCGACGGCCACATCTGGGCTCTGTCCGCCGCCCGGCGACCTGATGACATCAAATCGTTCAGTGTCCTCACGCGACGACTCGTCCCCGAACCCGGCGGCGGAGGCGGTGGAGATTGCTGGCGGCGCCCTTCAGCAGCCCACCATACGCTACCAACGATTAAGGTCCCCTCCATGGAAAGGCGCCTTCCTCCAGGGGCTACGCCGTGATCCCCGACACCAACCTGATACTGTCTCCTTCCAACAGTATGGCCTTTTCCTCACCTTTCGCCTCTCTCTCCGCACCTGACTCAGGTGCTCACCGACAAGGATGAAAAAGGTCGCAACACTACCTCCCTATCTTTGGCCGAGGCATATATCTCGAACAGCACAAAGCCGTCTACATGCTCCAAGACAACACCATCTATGCCTACAAGCTCACCTACCAACAGGATGATCAGGGGACGCAGCAGCTCAGGCTGGATCTGCCCGTCAAGATCGACAATGTCTGCCCTTTCAGAACTGAGAAAGGGTATGGTTTCACCACCACCGGGCGGTCTCATGTGCTCTGTCTGGATCAGTCTGGCATGCACAAACCGTGCTCATGACAACCTGCATGCCATTGTCACCACCTTCTACCTCCACGACCCAGCTCAGGGAGGAATGATGGTGCTGCACTCCACCTACCGCCCTAGACATGGTGCCCAATCCATGACTAGACCAGAAGTTCTGCTTACAGTAAGCACACTAGCTAGCTAGTTTTTATTGTTTTGATTGATCATGCTTCCATTTGTGTTGGTCACCTTTGCTAGTTACAGATTTTTTTTCTCGCAACTATTCAATCTACACTAACCATACATGCATTTTTGTGGTCACTTAGCTAGATTGCTTACAGATTTTTTTTGTCTGTGAACCAATCAATTGATTAGGGAGCACGAGGACCAAGACTCTCCGGTGCTGCAGAAACGTGGAGAAGAGCAAGAGGATCTAACCAGTTCCCAGCATGTCGACAAACCATTGCTTAGTTGTTGCAGGTCTTGCTTTGATCTGAATTTAGCTTCATGTTTGACCTAGCTTACATCTAAATAAGTTTCTCTTCGGCATGCAGATTCACGAGAAAATCCGCCAATACCACCCAGCCACTTTCAATGTCGCAAGGACAGCGGTTACTTTGCCCATATGTGCTCTATCCAGCCAGTGAAGCCCTCCTCCACAAGTCCTGCTGTGCCTTTGAAGCCTGTTGTAACAACTACCAAGAAAGATCTGTTTATCATTTGCCAAGATGGCTCACGATCAGTCATCTTCCAGACGAGCGCCATCGATGAGGATGTCGCCTCTCGAACCGTGTTATGTAGCAGATGTTGGTGATCATGATTGGCACTTCTTTCAGACTGGCTCAAAAGTACACGCGTCTCGCCCATAAGAGGGGGCATGCTTGAGTTTAGTCGGAACAAGGCCCAGCAGACTATTGAGCGACCTGTACGCGGCCTACTGCTGGTCCTTTTCGTTATGGTTATCAGAATTGGTCAAGAGACCATTGCTCTTACCGAGACTCGCAAGTTTACCATCAGACACAGTTCAATTATGGATCCACCACATGGTTGGCAAGTTATCCGACAGATGAGTTTGATATTGTCGGCAGGAGGGTTGATATCTCTGGATATGTAGCAGTGGATGATCATTCATTTATAGTTAGTGATGCTGGCACATGCTTCCTGCCTTCTGCTTGACCTGGTGGCCAAACAATGGCGTGTTGTCATGCCTTGGGCTGCATTCAAAGAAGACCTGCCAACGATTATCCCTAAAACGGCTATTTAAATGGTAGATGTGTATTTGTTGATGGCTTTATCTACACATGCATCAATGGAGGGCTTGCTGCTCATGAACTGCTTGGTCAAGATCATTCTGGTACCTCAGCAAGCCGATCTTGTTGCCATTATCACGGGCGCTTTCATTGTGTGGGTGAAGACATGTGTTTGGATTATGCTGGAAAAGATGCGGACTGGCGCTAATCTGTTCTACGTGGTGCATGGTGAATCTCTCTCTTATGTTTTGTTGTAATTATGTTTTGTTGTAATGTATGTGTATATGCTAGGTGGATATTCTTCGCTTTTGCATGGTGTACGGATCACCACTTTCAGCATCACCACTGTCAAGGTCAAGACTGAAAGAACATCCAGCAACAAAATGAAGCCGGTGGGAATCGACCAGATGGGTACTGTCATGCGTATCATACATCACACCGAAGCCATCAAGGCGAGATGCTGCTTTGCGGTCTCTTGTTTGTGATGGATGCATGCCCAATTTCTCAATAGTATTTGTAACCCCTTAGTTTCCATGGCACTTGCACCTCTTTTGGAAACGAAATTGGAGGATTGTGACTTAACATGCACTGAGAGGACAGGTTGGAACTCTCTTGGTAGGTGCAATTAGTTGTACTTTGGTGGTGGTAAAACTTACATTTGTCTAGAGGGCCTTGTATGTAATGACTGGGACCTTGGCTGCTTGTGCTAGTGCTTTTGGTCGTATTTACTAGAGGCGGCTCCTCGCTGGTCTTCTGCGCTCCAGTTTAGACGCATGCTTAACTGATTGTGCGATTCAATATTTTTTTGCATGAAGGGTACCAACAATTTTAGACTGGGGCAGTGAGTGTTCTAAGGCAGCTTGCTTGCAGCCTATCCTGATATAATACTAACAAAGCAGCCTATGCTGATATAATACTAACAAAGCAGTCAAAGTTTGATGCAACCACTGTCGTAGTTAGGCCAATTGTTTTCTTGTGGTAAAGAAATTGAAGCTTCTAAATAGTTACAGCCATCGACAGAAAATGGAAGTATACTCCCTGTCTCATCAAAATAGATGTTGGATTTTTTTCTTCTAAATTTAGATGTATTAGATAAATTTGGGACGGAGGGAGTAGATGATATATCAAAGCTGCAAAATTAACGCACATGATTTCTCACAAGATCATGCGCATTGACAAAGAAAGAAAGGTTTGAACTTTGGACAGAACTTGGAAGAAAAATCAGTACTAATTCCTAAACAACTGACATGAAATGGCCCTGACAGCAACCAACTAGCGAGTTAGCTTGGCTTAACTCGATTTACATTTTGACTCGCAAAACTAGCTAGTTTGCCTGTTTAGCTCGGTAAAATTATCAGCAAGCAACATCATAGCTTTTATATATAATTGTTCTTAATTATTTGGAAATGTATGATGCAATCATCACCACATAAACAAAATTATGACACCATCAAGCAATATGTAGTAACTAAACTAAAATAATCACAAACATTTGTTCATAAAGATTATATATTTACCGCTAACCCTACTTTTTTTGAGTTAAGGTATTTCGAAAAAAAAAAAAACAACTATTCAGTAAGCTCGCTGCTTAAGAACTAAACTGAAACTCAGCTCGCCTGCTTTACGCCTAGTTTGATTCCAGCCGAGTCGAGTCGCGAGCTAGTAGTTTCACCATGAAGTTTTGAGTTTTAGTTCCAAGCCTAATCGCCACAACCATAAAATCCTAAGCAGAGTTGGATACTTGGAGAGCTATCCGTTTGTTGAAGCATGATCCAAATTCTGTTAAGGAGGCTAACTGATGGAGTCGAGGTCCTGTCACGGGAGGCTTGGGCTGAAGCGGAGCTTGACTGCGCCCAATAGGGACACTGGGGCTGCGCAGGTGTGTGTGTGTGTGTGTGGGGGGCTGTCCCTAGGTGCCCCCTGCATGTATCGTTGATTACCTAGGTTACCACCGTTATATATGCCTTTTGTGTCACCGCTTGGAATAAGTTGCATCTGCGAAATCCTCAGATTGTAAACACTCAAGTTATAGTGAAGATTCGCTTGCTGGCGTCCGTAGTTTTTCCCTTTTGTTGGAGAGGGTTTTTCAAGTTAAATCTGTATCCCTCTTACTACGTTTTTTTTCGTTCTTCGGTTGACACACATCCAAAATAGCAAGGTAGGGTTCATATTTTGTTTATTCAAATGACTTTAGGCGGTTGGAAAGTATCGGTAAAACCCACTTGTCCTCCCCACCCCCACCCCAGCAGCCCATTAGTAGCCCATAAACTGTTGCCAATGCACGTGGACTTCCAGGCTTGTCGAGCGTTGTGACACTGTTCATCACACGTATGAACAGTGTCTGCTGCTCATCTGGCTGTACAACTTCGATCCAGCGGCCCGCGTTTGAGCGCGTATTATTCGCTTCAATTTTATTCAGATACGTGTCATGTTGAAGTGTAATGCCAACATAACTTTTCCGCTAAAATTTTCTTGACCTAACCGATATTTTTTTACCTTCGTCTTTTCTAACTATCCAACTTAGATTTTTTGGCCCATCTTTTCCTGCCGTAATTTTCCTACTTAATTTTCGCACACAACTTCTCTGCTTCATTTTTGCAGTCATAGTTATTCTATGTCTACGACAATATTTTTTGGTTCTATATTTTATTATTCGATGATACTTTCTCGAAATAACTTTCTAGCCATAATTTTCCGTCATCCATGGTAGAATCTCGCCGGTGTACAATTGTATAACCTTAGTTAATTTTGTTCAAACAAGTGCCATGTCGCAGTCTAATTTGACTAAACGCGTGCCACGTCACGTAGACGCAACACAACTTTTCGACTAAAATTTTCGTGCTCTAACCGTTATTTTTTACGTTCATCTTTTCAAACTATTTGGCTTAAATTTTCTGGCCCACCTTTTACGGCCGTTCGATCCGGCTGCCCGGCCCATTCGGGTACTATTTATCGTCTAATTTTGTCCAATCGTGTGCCACGTCATGTAGACGGAACACAATTTTTTAGCTAAAATTTTCTTGACCTAACCGATATTTCTTTACCTTCATCTTTTCTAATTATTCAGTTTAAATTTTCTAGCCCACATTTTCGGCCGTAATTTTTTTACTTAATTTTAAGACACAACTTCTCAGCTTCATTTTTCCATCGGTAGTTATTCTATGTCTACGATAATATTTTTTGGTTCTACTTTTTATTATTCGAAGGTACTTTTTCGAAATAACTTTTTGACCATAATTTCCCGTCGGTAGTTAATCCATGGTAATATCTCGTTGGTGTATAATTGTATAGTCTTAGTTCGCCAGTAATATTTTTTTTAGGGTTATTTCATATTCTTTAACGGAGGTGTTTTTTAGGTTATTTCATATTCTTTAGCAGTACTTTTTCTTGCACTTTCACATCTGTAATTTTCATATCGTTATTTATCCTTCTGCACTTTTCCAAGGGTGAATAATTTTCTAGCTATAGTTAACAAGCAGTGATTCAACTTTTTATATATTTATATTTTTTATTATTTCACATATTTGTGTCATGTGTCATCTTTTTTATCTGCAAATAGTACTTCTTCCGCCGCAATTTCAGGCAACAATAATACACCGCATAGTAAGGAATCTCTAGCAACAAATTTAACCGGTTATTTCACGACATTGTCCCTGACGGACGCGTCAAGGCCTCGCCAAATTCTTCTAGTAGTTCGCTGACCGAGCTACCGCATCTTTCTTCCTCAGCCGCTTCTCAAGGGCGACGTGACGATTCCACCGCCGCCGCTGCCAGCCCCAATCCTCTCCTCCTCCTCCCGCCACCGGCGTGAAAGAACATTTCATATTTTCCTGTGTTTTGAGTGTTAGATAACAATACCGTGGAGTTTTCACGGGCGCTAAGTGTGTAGGTGTTTTTGGGAGTGGGTGTGGGGCGCATTATCCGCTTCCACCAAGGTAGGATAATCCGCCTATCTCATCGATCAGCACGCCAAGCCGCTGTGCCGAGTCCTGCTGATTATTATCTCCTTGAAAACTAATGGGGCGTGTTTTTCCTCCCAGTTGGATAATCCCAAGATTCGATGGGCCCGAGTATCCGCCCCGGAAATCGATCAAAGGCTGCCAAGGCGTCGCTGAGTCCTGGTCGGATTTTCCTGAAAATCCGAATCATGGGCGTTTTTCCTCTCTGTGCCGAGATAATCCGCCTTCACATGGGGCCGATTGCACATCAAGGACGCTCTGCTGGCCACTATAGCGGGGCGCTTTTTATCTACCGGATAATCCGAAGTCTAGGCGGAAGTTTTCCCAGCGTGCCGCATAATCAAGTTTCACTTCAGCTTCGGATAATCCGCCCCCAAAGCGGCTCCAACGGCTTGGATTTGAAGGGGTATAAATATCCCTTCTTCCCAACGAACGTAACTCTTGATTCACTCGAAATTGTTCGCACCTTTGCAAGAGCTTCCCATTCTAGATCTCCCCACTCAACCACCGAAGGCTTCGATCTTTGGGGAATCAAGGAGGAGAGAATCGCCATCGCCATCACGAATCAAGCGCATCATCTCCTCTCCATTCATTTGTAGAAATCCCTAATCTAGTATTCTCTTGTCAATATCTAGATCTTATTCTTTTGTTATTGATAACTTGTTCTTGTGGCAGCTTGTTGTCATTACGGAGCCTCCCAAGTTGATTGTGGAGTTGTACTCCGCTAGTTGCTGTAAAGGCACCGGCATCGCCTCGGCCAAGGGTTCCCATAGTGGAAAGGTGGATCGTGCCTTTGGTATGGATCCATCGTGAGAATGCAGTGAGGTTTATTGTGGTGTGTGTGGTCTTGCACCGCCCACCCCTCCAATGTAGACGGCATTTCCCTTAACAAGGAAGGAACCTATGCAAAGAAACAAACCTGTATCTCCGTGCTTTACCACGCCTCACCTGCCTTCTTCCACTTGTTTCTTTACTCGCTAGTAGATAGGTTTCTGCATATAGGAAATTCCACCCTAATAGTTTATCTAGAGAATTTACCCTTTGTGTTGCTTCCAAAATTGAAAAAGCATTGTGGTCTGAAGTAGCACCATTCACCCTTCTAGGTGCCCATACGATCCATTTCAATTGGTATGTGAGTCTCATCTCTTTATTCGGCTTAACCGCCTAAGAGAAGTATGGGTGCCAAGGATTTGGGAATGAGGCCGTGGATAAAGGTTCCTACAATGGATGACCTCAAGATGTTGGAAACAACCTTGTTGGAAATCCTTTGAGGCCAAGATGGAGGAGATGAATCAAATGATCGCTTCGCTCACACATCATCCATAGCCCCATCTCCATCCTCCTCTCGAGAGGTCAGCCTAATACACCATCATCCAAGGATAAGGCTAACACCGGATCTGCCGATGATGAAGTGGTAGGTGAAAAACATAATGGCTCCACCTCCAAGAAGGAAAGTAAAAGGCAGAGGAATATAGTGAGGTTCACCACGATATTCCCCCGACTCCACCTATCCCTCATCCTTGGCATATAAACAATAATAGGGTGATCCACCCAAGCCATCGTGCATCCTCATTTAATCAATGGCAATGTCTTAATGAAGTCTCATGTTTGCAGCCCTTCTATTGAACTTTGGAGGATTATTGAAGAGGGTCTTCATATTGGCTATCATACCAACCTCGACAAGAAGAGAAGGTCATGGACAACCTATTAAATGCTACGACTCCACATGATACGCCTCGTTGGGTCCCAAGGACATGCCCCACATTAAACATCTCAACACGTTTAAAGAAGCTTGGGATGCCTCTCTATCAATCTCTCTTTATTGGGAATGGAAGCATGAGAAGGAATATTATGATGCCCTTAGTAATGAAGTCATGGATTCTACATGTTGTGGGATGGTGAAAACCATGAAGACATGTATATAAGACTCAAGGGTATTGCAGTAACAACATTTAGAAATCAGTGGAGCCACCACATTGATGATGCGTGGATAAAAGAAAACAGGGTGGAGTGCTCTTGTACGCCTTTCGAGCCAACGGGCTTGGAAGAGCTTTGCAAGGTAGACATAAACTACTATCAAATGACATCCAATGAAGTCATAAAAGAAATGTGGCATCGTCCAAAGTTGTCAAGAAGAACGCTCAAGATGCCCGTGTCTTCGTGCTATTGGAATGCAAAGGGGGTCAATGTCAGCTTCTAAAGGCTAATGTCGCTGGAGCAAGAGGAGTATGAAAGAGCTTTTCAGGGGCTCATGGATCGGCTTCTCGATGAAGACAAACGTGTTCATGCGAGAGTACATGGCGCTTTATGCAAGGAACTTTTGAAGGATCCCCGCCATGGCCAAGTCGAACTCTCGAGCGCAAGAATGGGTCAAGTGGAAGAAGAGAAAGTGGCCAAAATCTGAGAACATGCTACACCATTAGAGATAGGGCTGCACTTTTGTAGCCGAAAAGAAGCTTATCACAATAGAGAAGATAATGGTGGCAATGTGCTCATTCTTAAAAAGAAAAATCCATGGCAATTTTAAGAAGAAGCCATATTTATTAAAAGAATGCTCCCCTTTACAAGAAGCAACCCAAGATCGCCTTGCAGGCACAAGAAGAATACCTGTATGAAGATGAAGAGGATGAAGATAACTCTCCCCAGGTGGATGCTATAGCCACCACATCGACTCCATCATCTCTCTCTTCGACTCTCCGCCAAATGAGAACGCTATCAACAACAACGCCATACCTGCCTTATGGCAAAGAGGG